>ML107923.1:28275-79700 GCA_003697995.1 Taxidea taxus jeffersonii | reverse complement strand
AAATGAAACAAGATGGGATCGGGAGGGAGACAAACCAAAAGAGACTCTTAATGTCATAAAACAAACTGAGGGGGGTTGGGGGGGTTGGGAGAGGGGGATGGGGTTACATTATATGTTTAAATAAAAATACAATTTTTTTAAAAAAGGAATAATATAATCCAAAGTGATGTTAGATTAACCCCACTATTATCCAGGCAGGGAGAGATGACAGGAAGTAAGTCAAATGTTGTTGTTGTTGTTGTGTATCTTTTTAGGACATGGCACTCAGGAGAGAAGGTTTAGCCCTCTGAGGGCTGCTGTCCAGCTGCCAGAGTCAAAGTCCCACATTGCCAGAGCATGTTGCTAGGGAACACGGGTGGTGGTGATGATGGGCAAGGGGACACTTTTTGAGGCCTATAGCTTTCACCACTGCCAGTAAGAGTCACCTTTACTGCACCAAGAACTAATTACCTCAAGGCCTCTGGAGAGCTATTTTAGATCAGCAAAGTGTAGCCTTACCCAAAGAGAACACTCTTGTATGTTCCTCACAAGTCCCAGTGTTCATAGTCTGTATGTCCCCTTCTCATAGGGCTTCTTCCTATGTCTTCATTGATGAGTCCCCAGAAAGGCCCCTCAGTTGGGGGGCGGGGGCTACTGAGTTCTTATGGGTAAGAACAGATGAGATGATGACATCCTGACAGAACTTAACTTCACTCTTACATCAAAACATGACTTCTAAATATTTTTGTATGTCTTTGTCATAGCCAAATGGATCTCCAATCATATCAAATCAGGACATGACAATGCACCCTATGATTTTAAGTCACTCATACACCTATTAATACTAAAACTTAATGCCCTGTACAAGTCCAACTTCACAAAAATATCAATCCACCCTGTGATTCTACCCCACTTACAATCTTGATCACACACATTCAGTCACATTTTATATTTCTCCTTTGCACATTCTTTTACACCATAGTTTCATTGCCTATTTAAACAAACATATTCCTAACAGTACCAATATAAGCAGAACAAAAAAGGCTCCAACATGGTACCATATCCAGTCACCACCGACCACAAGTTAACCTTCTTAAACCACTCAGTTCAACTTCCTTAACAAATACATTTCCATAGATGGGGAATTTTTATAAAGCTCAGGTGGTTACAAGCTATCAAGCCCATTCAATTGCCATAACATAATTTAAGGCTGTTGTTATTTTAGGAAATGCATGTTTTTGTGCTTTTTAAAATCTTCAAACTTATTTTGACTTGATAAGTATTAACTTCCAAATGTTTCTTTTCATAAGTTTTCTAATGTATGATTTACATTTGCTAGATTTCATTTAGGAGGTTCAATGTGAAATATTTCTCTGATTATTTTAATAATCCCTTTGTCTTCTACTGACCTTGAATAATATCTTTTTCCCCTCTGTCATCACATTTGCTGACTGTTTTATTTTTATACATGCCATCCTGTTGTGTTTCTTATTTTCCCCTGGACTCAAAAAAGATATGATGTGGGATTTGGCTTTGAGTCTACTATCCTGGTCTAATTTCCCATATTATATATAACTCATGGAGGAGGCATCAAGGCCATAGTCACAGATACTTGTACTATAGGTGTAGCTATTGCAAAGGCATTTTTATTTTGTTCCACCCACATACTCTTAGGAGCATGGTTTTCTTCTGTCATAAGTATTACCCCAAGGTTATAACCAGTCTAAGAGTATTCCACATATCAACAACTAACAATCCATAGTTCAAGAAACACCTTTCCTGCCATTTTATAGGTTTTTTTAGTATTTTCTTAAACTGTTTTGTATCAAATTTACATTGCTCTATTTACTTCTGTGTTAAAGTCAGTTATGGTTTGTAATGTATTACTGATTTTATTTCTCTGTGTACCCAACCATGATGACACTGCTAGGGCTTGTGTGTTAAACTGAGAGTGTTTTATTTCAAACACTTTTTTGAAAGATTTTCTTTATTTATTCACTTGAGAGAGAGAGAGAGAGACAGAGACAAGGAAAGAGAAAGCACAAGCAGGGGAAAGGGCAGAGGGAGAGGGAGAAGCAGATTTCCCACTGAGCTGGGAGCTTGATATGGAGTTCGAATCCAGGACCTGGTGATCATGACCTGAGCTGAAGGCAGATGCTTAACCATCTGAGCCATCTATGTGCCCCAGTTTCAAACATTTTTAAGTTTAATATAACTCCATGGACTTGGAATAGAGAAAACCTGGCTGCCCTTGTTCCTCCAGTTAATCCCCCTATCAGTCCAAAAAGGACCCTTAAGGATTTCCTTCATTTTAGCAAGTCTGGCTTTGGCCTAGGTTGTAAATTGGGCATAAATGAAGATGGATAAAGCTGAGCACAGTTTGGCGATCTATATCTGGCTTGAAAGTCCTTTGTATTAAATTTCAGGATTTAGGTTACTGTTGCAGGTTTTAATATGATCACGAGTGGTTTTATTATCACAGGATCCCATATTCTTGGGATAGACATCTGTGATATGAGATTGAAGCCCGCTGTATATCATCCAAGATAATGATAACTCTTAGATTCTAAGTTTCCTGTGTCCTCCGCACAAACTTCCAAGGTGTCCCTATTCTTGTAAACAGAGCAAGTTAAAAGTGTAGTAGAGGATCAATTTTTTTTGCCTATTTATATTTAAAGATATAATTTATATTTAAAGATATAATTGCCCTTTCTGTATTTTTTACAATAAATAGCTGGTATTTTTTTAACAACTAAATGTAGCACACAGAATGAATCAGAAATTAAATTGGTGTTTTAAGACCGTAGCTAATGGAACCTTTTTAATAGTACATTAAAAAGATTATCCACCATGACCAAGTGGGATTTATCCCTTGGATACAAGGGTGGTTCAACATTTGCAAATCAATCAATGTGATAGAACAAATCAATAAGAGAAGAGAGAAGAACCACATGGTCCTCTCAATTGGTGCAGAAGAAGCATTTGACAAAATACAGCATCTGTTCCTGATTAAAACTCTTCAAAGTATAGGGATAGAGGGAACACTCCTCAACTATGAAAAACCCACAGCAGGGGCATCTGGGTGGCTCAGTGGGTTAAGCCTCTGCCTTCGGCTCAGGTCATGATCCCAGGGTCCTGGGATTGAGCCCAGGCTCAATCCTCAGCAGGGAGCCTGCTTCCTCCTCTCTCTCTCTCTCTCTCTCTCTCTCTCTCTGTGATCTCTGTCAAATAAATAAATTAAAAAAAATTTTTTTTAAACACAGAAAACATCATTCTCAATGGAGAAAAGCTGACAGCCTTCCATTTGAGATCAGAAACATGACAAGGATGCCCACTTTCACCACTGTTGTTCAACATAGTACTAGAAGTCCTAGCAACAGCAATCAGACAACAAAAAGAAATAAAAGGTATTCAAATTGGCAAAGAAGAAGTCACTCTCTCCCTTCGCAGATGACATGATACTTTATATGGCAAACCCAAAAAACTCCACCCACAAACTACTAGAACCCATACAACAATTCAGTAATGTGGCAGGATACAAATCAATGCACAGAAGTCAGTTGCTTTCTTATACACTAACAATGAAAATATAGAAAGGGAAATTAGAGAATCAATTCCATTTACTATGGCACCAAGAACCATAAGATACCAGGGAATAAACCTAACCAAGGAGGTAAAGGATCTGTACTAGAGGAACTACAGAACATTCATGAAAGAAATTGAAGAAGACACAAAAAGATGGAAAAGCATTCCATGTTCATGGATCAGAAGAATAAACATTGGTAACATGTCTATACTGTCCAGAGCAATCTGTACTTTCAATGCCATCCCAATCAAAATTCCACTGGCATTTTTCAACGTGCTAGAACAAACAATTCTAAAATTTGTATGGAACCAGGAAAGACCCCAAATTGCTAAGGAAGTGTTGAAAAAGAAATACAAAACTGGGGGCATCGTGTTGCCTGATTTCAGGCTTTACTACAAAGCTGTGATCACCAAGACAGCATGGTACTGGCACAAAACAGACACATAGACCAGTGGAACAGAGTAGAGACCCCAGATATGGACCCTCAACTCTATGGTCAAATAATCTTTGGCAAAGCAGAAAAAATATCCAGTGGAAAAAAAGTCTATTCAATAAATGGTGCTGGGAAAACTGGACAGCTATGTGTAGAAGAATGAAACCTGACCATTCCCTTACACCTTACACAAAGATAAACTTGAAACATATAAAAGACCTCAACATGAGGCAGGAATCTATCAAAATCCTAGAGGAGAACATAGGCAGTAATCTCTTCGACACTGGCCACACAACTTCTTTCAAGACATGTCTCCAAAGACAAAGGAAACAAAAGCAAAAATGAACTCTTGGGTCTTCATCAAGATAAAAAGCTTATGGGGCACCTGGATGGCTCAGTGGGTTAAAGCCTCTGCCTTCAGCTCTGGTCATGATCTCAGGGTCCTGAGATTGAGCCCCGCATTGGGCTCTCTGCTCAGCATGGAGCCTGCTTCCTCCTCTCTCTGCCTGCCTCTCTGCCTACTTGTGATCTCTGTCTATCAAATAAATAAATAAAATCTTTTTAAAAAAGATAAAAATCTTCTGCACAGCAAGGAAACAGTCAACAAAACAAAGAGGCAACCCACAGAATGGGAGAAGATATTCACAAATGAAACTACAGACAAAGGGCTGATATCTAAGACCTATAAAGAACACGTCAAATTCAGCACTCAAAAAACAAATAATCAGATCAAAAACTGGGCAGAAGACATGAAAAGACACTTCTCCAAAGAAGACATACAAATGGCTAACAGACACATGAAAAAATGTTCCTCATTAGCCATCAAGAAGATGCAAATCAAAACCACATTGAGATACCACCTTATGCCAGTTAGAATGGCCAAAATAAACAAGACAATAAACAACATTTGTTGGAAAGGATGTGGAGAAAGGGAAACCCTCTTACACTGTTGGTGGGAATGCAAGTTGGTACAGCCACTTTGGAAAACAGTGTGGAGATTCCTTAAGAAATTAAAAATAGAGCTACCCTATGACCTTACAAATGCATTACTGGGTATTTACCCCAAAGATACAGATGTAATGAAAAGAAGGGCCATCTGTACCCCAATGTTCATAGCAGCAATGTCCACAATCACCAAACTGTGGAAAGAGCCAAGATTCCCTTTAACAGATGAATGGATAAAGAAGATATGGTCCATATATACAATGGAATATTATGCCTCCATCAGAGAGAATGAATACCCAACTTTTGTATTAGCATGGATGGGACTGGAGCAGATTATGCTGAGTGAAATAAGTCAAGCAGAGAGAGTCAATTATCATATGGTTTCACTTACTTATGGAGCATAAGGAGTAACAATGGAGGACATTAGGAGAAGTAAAGGAAAAGTGAATTGGGGGGAATCAGAGGGGGAGATGAACCATGAGAGACTGTGGACTCTCAGAAACAAATTGAGGGTTTGGGAGGGGAGGGGGCTGAGGGGTTGGGAGAACCTGGTGGTAGGTATTAAGGAGGGCACATATTGCATGGAGCACTGGGTGTGGTGCATAAACAATGAATCTTGGAACACTGAAAAACTAAAATAAAATTTTTAAAAAATAATAAATAAATCAGTTATATTCACATGGTCTCTGCCTGCATTTGGTGCTGCACTCAATTCCATAATAGAAGGGAAAGTACAAAAGTCAGTACCTGGCTGTCTTGTATGCTGGGTTATAATGACAAAGAGCCAGTTAGTAGTTCAGGCTGATCTTTATCATTCAAGTCAACGTCTAACAGAGGGTGTGGTCTGAGATCTTTGTTGCTTCTTGCAGATATTGACGTGGAGATTTCCACTGCTTCAGCAGCTTCAGTTAATGCTGGGTTTCTCCACTGACTGGAAGGTTTCCCAGTGAGTAGATGGTGCAGATATCAAAGGGTGGGGTGGAGGGGTTGGGCTTGGTGCTACTGGTGATTTGGTGACTTTGGTGGGCCCTAGGTTGCAATAAGGTGATGAGGATGACGATCTGTGGAAGTAGTAGAGGATGTCATGGACAGTGGAATTGTACTGAGCGAGAAGGTGAAATTCTAATTTGTAATGGTGGCACCTCTGCTGTTGCTGAAGCCGTGAGAAGAGCGTCCATGGCTGCAATGAGTATGGTCTCCAATATTGAGCAACAAGCAAAATAGTATATCCGGCAAGCAGCAGGCTGCACTGACCCACTTAGGGACAGGGACGGGGTAAAGGTGCATAATGGAGTCATGCTTGCAACAGAAAGATAGTGTCTTATAAAACTTCAGTTCTTTCTTGTTGTTCTTGCCACTCAAGGAAATCTAGAGTTATGGTGGCCATAAGTGCCATTTTTGGCCCATGCATAATTGTCCTGCATCATGCCTGAATATTTGGCATCTACTGTGATACAATAAAAGATGGTGTTCTCCATGTCTGAAATTTTTATAGAGACAGCATCTTATTTTCTATAATTTGATATAATGTGCCTTTTCTTCAGTCACCCAGTAGGATTTATTAGTGGCAGGTGCTACAGCTTCCCCAAACCTACATGTATTTCATTGTTCTTTTTTTTTTTTTAAGATTTTATTTATTTATTTATTTGGCAGACAGAGATCACAAGTAGGCAGAGAAGCAGGCAGAGAGAGAGGAAGGGAAGCAGGCTCCTCGCTGAGCAGAGAGCCCGATTGGGGGCTTGATCCCAGGACCCTGGGATCATGACCTGAGCCAAAAGCAGAGGCTTTAACCCATTGAGCCACCCAGGGGCCCCTAGAGTTGTCTTTTTGATGTGCAGGAACAGGTATGATGAATACAGAAATGTCAGCCAGTACTGTTTTCTGCCACATGTCTTTACCCCATATGTTCTTATTTCCCATTTTCCAGCCATCTCTGCCTCTGCCATGTTCCCACTAAAAGAGCTATTCCATCAGCTACTACGCAAGAGTCTGAGAAAAGATAGAACTCATTCTGATTTTCCTCAAGAGATTCTTAAGTCATTCATTTTATGGCTATTTTTTCAGCATATTGTACCGATTCTCCTGAGACTGATTCTGTCAGTGTCAGAACATCATTAGTCCTCAAGGCCACAGCCTGCCAGCTCCTCTGGATGGTGTCATAGAGGCTGATCCTCTGTAAACCATGTATTGTTGAGCACCATGGTCCAGGATGGTCCCCATGGCCCTGCTGCTCCAACTCGGATAGGCTCATCCCTCAGAAATTCTGGCAAGTCCTCTATTGGCACTGATGATATTTTTCACTTCATGCAGAAGGTCAATCCTCCTTCTGTGTTATCCAGTCTGGAATTTGCCATTTCCATGTTGGGACTTGATGGTCAAGAGTAGTCCCCCTCTGTTTGTCAGGGGTTTGCTTTACCTGCTCCAGAATAAGCTGTTGGTGTTTAAGTATCATTGGTTTATTTTCTGTTAGTGGCCCCGTATTCTGTAGGGCCTCATAGAGTGCCCAGATGAAACTTTCAGTTGGCTGGTATCTGTTCTCAGCCACGGGAACTTCTCAGTCCAAAAAGTTTGGGGTCCTACAGTGTTTTAGTCCATGGTAAGCGTGTTGCGAATCGTGTGAGTATAATTACTCTAGTTTATGTTGAGAGTCCTGATTGTTGGCTGGTGCTGGTATATTTAAATTTCTGGCAGTTTTTTTTTTTTTTTCTCTTTCCACCATCATTTTTTTTTTTTACTTTATTTAAGCTTTATTTAAACATATGATGTAACCCCACCACCCTCACCCAACCCCTCTTCCCCGCACCCCCCTCAGTTTGTTTTATGACATTGAGAGTCTCTTTTGGTTTTTCTCCCTCCCGATCCCATCTTCTTTCATTTTTACTTTTCCTACCACCTTAACTCCCACCCCCGTTGCATCTCCACTTCCTCATATCAGGGAGATCATGTGGTAGTTGTCTTTCTCCAGTTGACTTATTTCGCTAAGCATAATACGCTCTAGTTCCATCCATGTCGTCGCAAATGGTAAAATTTCATTTCTTTTGATGGCTGCATAGTATTCCATCGTATATATATACCACATCTTCTTTATCCATTCATCTGTTGATGGACATCTAGGTTCTTTCCATAACTTGGCTATTGTGGACATTGCTGCTATAAACATTCGGGTACACGTGCCCCTTTGGATCACTACGTTTGTATCTTTAGGATAGATACCCAGTAGTGCAATTGCTGGGTCATAAGGTAGCTCTATTTTCAATTTTTTGAGGAACCTCCATGCTGTTTTCCAGAGTGGTTGCACCAGCTTGCATTCCCACCAACAGTGTAGCAGGGTTCCCCTTTCTCTGCATCCTCGCCAGCATCTGTCATTTCCTGACTTGTTCATTTTAGCCATTCTGACTGGTGTGAGGTGGTATCTCATTGTGGTTTTGATTTGTATTTCCCTGATGCCCAGTGATATGGAGCACTTTTTCATGTGTCTGTTGGCCATCTGGATGTCTTCTTTGCAGAAATGTCTGTTCATGTCCTCTTCTGGCAGTATTTTTTAAATAGAGGCATCCTTTGAGTCTCTTCCCATCTAAATTCCCTATTCTTCCTAGTTATTTCATAACTATGTCTTAAATGACCCTCATATGTGGTATGTGTTATTTCCAGTATCCAAACACTGCTGTCCTTTTCTGAGCTTCTTTTGTAGTAGAAGTTGGTATGCTATCTGTTTTATTATTGGATCTGGTATTTTTCTGCCTTCAGGGGACCAAATTATTGGGAGACAGACAGATTTTACTGTAGTGTGGAGTCCTTCGCCCTTACTGGGTTGATTGTCTGTTCTGTGAGTGTAGTGAATTCAATAAACTTAATTTTGACCTTGGTCTGTTCTTCCAAGGAATCACCAGAAATAAGGAAGTCATCAGGATAGGAAATACTGGTTTGTGCGTGTGATGCTCTCATCCGAGGCCTGAATGTCTTGTGTTGGGTTGTGGGCTGTTAAGCTGTCATGCAAACTAGTAAACTGGTATTTTCTGCCTTCCTGTGTGAATGCATCTTATTTTCTATAATTTAGATAAGATGCATGTGAATATAATATAATTTAAGTAAGATGCATGTGAAAATATTCCATGCTTTGGAATAGCAAAGAACATGTTAGATAAGTTTATCACTCTGTAATAAGTTCCAGGTCTTGTGATGACACTGTTTACGATAGGCTTCCCACATCACTGTGACCTTCTGACAGTGGGGGTGCTCCCACTGGGGGTGGTCCCTCAATATGAGGAGAGTGTTTAAGTTCTTATAATTTACTATAAATCTATAGGACTCATCTGGCTTTTTAATAGGTCAGATTGGGTTACTGTATGGTGAAATAGTAAACACAATACTAAATTCCTTTAGGGGCTTCTGAGTGTCTTCTTCGAGTATGTTCTATTACATCCATTCTAAGAATGTTTCCCAAATCAGGACCTCTAAGGCATTTAGCTGTAACAGGTGGTCTGTCATCAGTTGTAAGGAAACTATGGCCCATGTCCTTGGGGTCAAGTTTTCTCCTAATCCTTCAATTAGTCCCTTTCTGTTATTAAAGATTTCTAAATTAGTAGAATATCCTTGCATCATGGTTACTTGGGAGCCTGTATCTAACAACATGGTGTTATATGTAGTATATTTATTTACAAATGAGATTTCTACTGATATAGCCAGCAACTTGAGCAAACGCCCCCTTTGGCTGTCAGTGGCTTGTCCATTAATGGGATTAGGTTTTATAAAGGTGTGAGTATTTATGGTAAAGGAATTAGTGGGTCTATATGTGGGTTTATTTTCTGTAGATCTATTTACTCTCAAATAATGGTTTCTTCTGTTTCTCTGTCACTTGCATAGTTCCTGGGGTTTCTATTTGGGTTTCTATTTTGATAATTTGTTTTAAAGAGTGGTAGCATAAGTCGCTTTGGTCTATTTCAATGGAGGCTATTGACATGAGGTGTAGGCCTGCTTTGCCTATATACATGGGTGTTAATATATATGGGTGTTACCTGGGTTTATTTCCCCAGCTGTTCTTACCAAGTCAACTGGTTCTCTTTCTGGTGCCTGCAAACACTATAAATAATGCAGCTCTGTCCTGTGGGGGCGCAGCTTTTAGACTCACCTTTTAAGTTGTTCTCTTGCTTCCATATGCAGAAATGAAAGGGACTCCCTGTCATAGGCAGTCCCTACTCTCTGAGTCAGCCTTGGGCTACAGGGGACACTCCAGGCCTGTGGAGCTCAGATAAAAGCGCTAACCACCTGACTGTCCTCAGGGTAGAGACAGTCCCACACTCTGGAAGCTTTCTGATGCTCCATTTTTAACTGGGGACTTTTGTCTCCATTTGGACTGGCTGCCCCTATGGGGTCTCACAGCTGGAGGAAACTGGAATGCCTTGCCAGGGCAGGGCCCAGCAGAGTGGCTGGGTATCTGCCAAGAGAGATGTGTGAACCTGCATGCAGATTAGGCAGCAGATTCAACTGGGCACTGACTGTCACTGATCTAAGCTGTTACCTCAGAGTAGTTCTCAGGAGGTGGGTCTCCAGCCATCCTGGAAACTATGCAGTCCTGTGGGGCAAGTCCCAAGTTCCCTAGGCCTGGAAGGTTCCAGTTGCCCAAGGTCTGCTGAAAGACTACTGGGCATAAGGCGGCTTTACAATTCAGAGTCGACAGCTATATGGAACTGGAGGGTTTGCGAATGCTGAGTGACAGGTGTCACTTGGGGAAGCAGGGAATGACCCATCTCAAACCCTAGCCTGCGTATTTCTCCTACAGGCGCTGTTGAGTCACCTGGGTTCCCTGGTTTGGGAGAAACCTGGGGCCTGTTGGAACAGCAGGTCCAAGTGAGGACTCGCCCAATTTGCAGCTGCCAAATCAGAGTGATTTTAAGGGGATGAGCTCGTACCACCCCGGGGACTGCAGGCCTTTGAGTCCTTGTGCTAGCCCCACAGGCCTGGAGGGCTTTGTCTGGCCAAGGCTTGCGGGGTGGGGGTGGGGGGGTACATCGGGAAGGGGTATTGCACATGCGCTGTTAAGCCCTTCAGGGTGGCCATCGTCACCAAGGAGGTGAAACTTTAAAAAGGCATTTTATTTGGGGGTCTCCGAATTGCAATTCGGGGAGTACAGACGACCCATGCAGGCAAATCCAGGTGAGCCACTTTGGGTTACTGGACCAACTATTCTATTGGTGTAAACAAAGGAAACTATTCCTGGTATGCATTAATTAATTATCCCGTGTCCAGAGAGTTCCCACCAACAGTTTTATGGTCTAGATATCAGTGGTCCTGTTGAATTTTAAAGAACAGCTGCTTGTAAAACAGTTGCCTCTTCTGTCCCAGTTCAAGGGTCTTTGTGCCCAGTTCAAGAGGTTTAAAAAGCTATTTGTTTTAAAAAGGAAAACAGAGTTTTTCACATACGGAAGTTGTATAGTTTCACTCGGCGATGTGGAACCGGGCCAGGGTCTGCAGATACTGGTCACAGGGGACGGCCCTTAGAGGACAGAGAGATGCTTAATGACAGGCCCTGGCCGGCACATGTGTGTTTACCCTCCCCCCTCCTGGAAGGCATAGTGAGAGGATACCAGACTGCACAGGCAGAGGGGTGAACAGGAAAAGCTGAAGAGGAGAAAGAGTGAGAGTATGGGTGGGTTCAACCGTAGCTGGCTTTGAACCTCAAATGCTGAGGCCCGCGCCCCCTCACCCCTACCCCCAGTGCACTACAGGTGATGGGGTGGTGCACAGCGGTCTTGGTGTGATTGGTGCAGAGTTGGAACCCTGGGGCTTGGGTTTGAATGTGAGCCCTAACCGAGAAAGGACTCCCTGTGCTGGTTATAGCAGCAACAACGTGGCGGTCTGCCTGTTGGACCCGGCCGCTTCCGCCCCCGTTCTGTTGCCTGAGCAGGAGGGCAGAACAGCAGGGGCAGCAGCACTCTGGCGGACCAACATTCTGAGGCAGTAAGACTCCGCCCAGGACCTGGAATCAGCGGCCCCTTCCCTACACCCACTCTGAGGCTCCCAGTCCCACCCACAGAAGAGAGCCTGTGGCTCCCTTACCCTTTTCCTTTGTTAACAGAGGGGCGATTGGGCTGGTTTTGGGAGGATCCATCCTGTTCTTCCCTCTCACCTCATGGCAACTCCTGGGCTCAGGAGCCCTCCCTGCAGGGGCCTCAAGGGATCACTGGCATCCTTCCAGTTTGAGCTTAGCTTGTAAAAAGCAAGGGCTCCCACTGATCCCTATTTCCCTGGGTGAACTTGTGAGAGCTGATCCTAGACACCAGCCCAGGCAGGCAATCTCCTCTCACTGCTCCTCTCTAACCTGCAAAGTTCCAGGGCGGCCCCTAGCAGGCTAAGCTTCTATACCCTGCCAAACTATGTTTCAAAACTGAAGGTGAGCAAAAGTAGTACGGAAAGGAAGAAATAAAACTATCTCTCTTTGCAGATGAAAAATCCCAATTAACCCACATGGGGGGGAAGAAAACTACTAGAGTCAATAAACTAACTGTAAAATTGTAGGGTAGAATATGGACAAAAATCAATAGTGTTAACATCCACTAGCAATGAACACTGTGAAAAGGAAATTAAGAAAATAATTCCAGTTACAAGAGCACTTAAAAGAATAAATTATCTAGAAATAAATGTATTCAAGGGGGCAAAAGACTTGTACACTGAAAACTCTACAACATTGCTGCAAGCGGTTAAAGAAGGCCCAATGAAGTGGTAAGGCACCCTATGTTCTTGGTTTGGAGGGTTTCGAGCCGTGAAGGTGACAGAGTACCACTCAAAGCAGTTTGCTGACTCAACACAAGTCCTAGTGAGTGTTTTTCTTCATTTTCTAATTGCTGTGAATCCCTTGCACTACAATTCCTTTCAGCCATGGCAATTTTCATCTCTTAAGTGTTAGAGTGGGCTGGGGTGCCTAGGCAGCTCAGTCATTAAGTATCTGCCTTTGGCTCAGGTCCTGATCCTGGGGTCCTGGGATTGAGCCCTGCATCGGGCTCCCTGCTCCACAGGAAGCCTGCTTCTCCCTTTTCCACTCGCCTGCTTGTGTTATGTCTCTCACTGTGTCTCTCTCTGTCAAATAAATAAGTAAAATCTTTAAAAAAAATTTTTAAAAGAGTGAACCTTTTTGATATGTTCCATTTATCAACTTAATGTCTTAAATTTATGGACTGTAGTTATGTTACATGTTTAAATGTCTGCTTCTGGTGATTCTAACATCTGTGTCAGCTCTGGGTCATTTTCAAGTGATTGATTGATCTCCTCCCTTAAGAGTAATTTCCCCCAGCTCTTTACATACCTCAAAATCTTTGATGGAAGGCCAGACATTCTGAAGCTTACTATGTTAGTTGCTGATTATTTTTATACCAATTTTATTACTTTTCTATAAATCTATGAATTTCAAGCTTCATTCCAGGATGCCTTTAAGTTGTTTGGAAACAGTTTGATCTTTTCTGGTCTTGCTTTTATAAGTTAAGTGGTCCAGAGCAGTGCTCAGTGGAGGGCCAATTAGTTCCCACGACTGAGGCAAGACCTTCCTGAGGTCTTCACCCAGACCCCATGAATGACATCATGTGTCTTTCCTTCTATCTCTCTGTGGGGAATAAGCACCATTCCTGGCGTTGTGTGAGGGCTGGCCATGTTCCCTCTGATCCTTTCAAATGATTACTCACCCACTGTGCCTGCCCCTCCCCAACCTATCTAATTGCCTTACTTAGAGGTGCTGGTCAGGACAGTTCTGCATGCTGGCTGGGCCCCCTAAACAAATCTTTCTGACTTTCCTTGGCTCTCTTCTTCCTGGCACTCTGTCCAGTGGACACCAGCTACATTTGCCTCCCACCCCATCCCCCACCCCCGAACTCTCAGCTCAGTGTCCTCAACTCCACAAGGGCTACGGGGAGCCTCTTTGGTTTCCCCTCCCCCAGCTTGCTTGGAAACTCACTTGAGGCTGTAAATTAGAGCCATTGCAGGGTTTACCTGTTTGTGTTCCATCCCTCAGGAATCAGTATCCCCTTTGCCTAATGTCTAATATCTTGAAGGTCTGTGTTTCATGTCTTTTGTCTGCTTTTGTTGTTTTGTTGTTTCGGGCAGGAGGGCAAATCCAGTTCCTCTTACTCTGCAATGGTGGGGCAACCCTATGTTAAAATCCAAGTTGGAAAATGTCAATGTAGATTCTGAATAGAGACTTTTATAGAATACAGAAACCAGCCAAAGCCAGGGGGCAGGTGTCACCAGCTAGGCCCCAAGACATGACCTTTACTGCCCACCTGCTTGTACTCACTGACCTTTGTCCCACATTTTTCCTTCAGCTCTTCTTTCCAGCTTATCTCTTATCTCAGTCAAATGAAAGTGAAACCTCCCTCAAAGGCTAGGGACTTCCCCAACCTGGCCACCCAGCGCAATGTGAACCTAACCCCTGACTCATGCTTGCACAGTGACCCATAGAATGATCGATGACTGCTTTTTTCTCATTGTAACACTATTATCTCCACCCAAGGAGGAGCCTGAGGCTCGTTTACGTAAGATACAAGGTACATTTAGGCAGGTTTCCTTAAGGCACACACACAACCTTATGCCCGCCTCTCCAGATGATGACAAGGCTTCCCTATCTAAATGTTACAGGATTTCTACTCTGTTGGTGCCCGAAGTTCTTGGTCAAGCCACTTGCAAGAATGAAGAGGTAGACCAGACAGACTGGTAGGCAGCAAAGCAAGGCTCATTGAGCAATAGTTAAGTGATAGTAAGAAGTTCCCAAGGAGGGTTGCCACTGGAGTTTCCAGTGTAGGGGTTTTTATGGGCTGTTGTAATCTGACTAACCCTCCCTGCACCTGTCATCTGATCAGCTTTTTGTCACCTATCTATCATCTGGGAAAGGGTGGAGGGCTCCTGCCAAGGTGATGTAAAATCCTTTTAAAGGTTGTTTCCAATTAGGACGGGGCCTGCAGTCCCAGACTGCCTGCCTTCCAACTATCCTTCATCATAAATATTCATCCTAACCCTAAAGAAAAGAAACACATCCACCCCTGCTTGGGAGTCATGGCTTTGGAAGCCACTCTGCATGATCTTATTTGCTGCAGATGAAGTTTCCTTTGTGCAACAACTTAATCAGTGTAATTTCTGACACCACAGAGCAAACTCTCAGTGGTTTACTTACAACGCTGAAGTAAGAAAAACCCTTTAAGCTTGTATTTAAAAAGTACATACAGTGCCAGATCGAGGGACAGTTTTTGCTTGCCTCTCTTGGGGAGCTCAGACGCCCCATCTCCATTGTCCAGGAGCTGAGTAGATGGAAGTTTCTGGAAAGTCTGTGGTGAAAGCTGGTCTTGCCAGTGGACAAGCCCCTTGAAAAGCATGTCAGCCTTGATCATTTCTCTCAAGGGCGCTGAGAAGGAAGGCTGAACATGACTACAAAGTGGCCTGAGGGGAAGCCTCAGTGTTCTCTGAGGTTTTGTGAGGTATCCCTGGCTGACACTGGGCCCAGGCTAACTTCTTCATGGAAATTGAGGGGAGAACAGGAGCTTTGCCCAATCCATGGGCTGTAAAGTGAGCACAGAAGGAGGGGCAAAGATATCCAAACCCTCTCCTAGACACCTCACTGTGCTGCCCCAAAACAAACCAAGAAAGCCTTCTACGAACAAGATCATAATGGGTCGTTTGCAGTCAGGAGTGAATAGACAAGGAAGAACTCTTCAGATCTCTTCGGTGTAATAAAAGGTGGTTTTATTAAAGTACAGGGACAGTACCGTGAGAGAAAGAACTGCACTGGGGTTGGGAGGAGTGACTGAAGGGTTATATGCCTTTCAGTTAGTGGGATAGCATATGTTTCTAAGGAATTTGGAAGCACAGCTTCCAGGCCCTTGAGGGGTTAGCTGTTGTTAAGATAAGGTTACTTATAGGATGTGTGGGTGGCTCAGTCGGTTAAGCATCTGCCTTCTGCTAAGGTCATGATCCCAGGGTCCTACAGTCAAGTCCTGCTCAGCAGGGAGCCTGATTCTCGCTCTGCCTGCCACTCCTCCTGCTTGTTGTCTCTCTCTCTGGCAAATAAATAAATAAAATCTTAAACAAAAAGATAAGGTTATTTACTACTGTCTAGTAAAATATTAGTCATGAGACTCTTGATGTGTAACAGTAGGTCATATGTTTAGAGGATGATTTCTAACATGTATCTTGGTTGGGGGGTGAGATAAAGGAAGTTTCTAAAAGGGTTTTCATATGTTTAAAGAAGACTTACAGGATCCTGGAGGTAGGGCTCACATCAAGCTAAGCTTGCTTTTCGCCTCTAGCAAACTGCTAACGTTGAGGCTGTTGAGTTCCTTAAGCAAGGTCACTCTGCCTGCCTCAATTATCTGTCAAGGGGCTGCGAACTGTAAGATATCATTTTTTCTACTTTTCTTTTGCCTTTGTTTCCCACATCATAGCGGACTAAAAAGTTCATGTACCTCACCTGCTAAGCAGCAACAATGGGCATGGATACCGTTTAGGGACTGGGGGTATTGCTGTCTGCGCTCCTCCTGTCACAAGACCCAGCACGTGTCCCCAGCACATGTCCTCATGGGGCTCCCTCCATTCACTGCCTGAGGCCAGTTCTTGCCCAAACCAGCCCAAACTGCAGAAGGGCAGTGGCTCGAAAGTCGGAATCCTGGCACTTAGATTTTATTTTTTTTTATGAAAAGCTGCTTCCCTAAGTATTTATTAACACCCCCTCCATGCTATTGAAAAGACAGTTGGCTTCTGGAACACTCAGTGCCAGGGAGGAGGGTGGAGACCGTCCCCGTCCCCTCCCCGAGCCACTGCTGCAGCTTGTGCAGCCACATCCCACTGGTCAGGGGAAGTAGCAAGGACCCATGTGTCTCACATCGAAAGAAGGCTTCTACTACCTCCATTTTGGCCTCATTCTGTACTTTCTAATTGATTAAATTCTTGCCAGCTTATCTCTGAATGTGGGCAAGAGTCCACAGGCTAAACATCCTGTGATAAGAACCAAAACTAACCCCTCAAGGAATGAGGACGCCCTGAGCCAGCTAGCCACACCCGTGATGGTGATGAGCCTGACACTTAGTCCCCCCTTGCACGCACCCACCAACCTTTGTCCCACATCTTCCTTACATAAACTGCGAAGTACTTTGGAGACAGTCTCTGAGACGCCAGTCCGGCAGTCTTCCCGGAAGTGGCCTTACTGAAATCAGTTCTTTTCTTGTTTCAGCACCACTTGTCTCTCCGCCTTTGGATTTTGTCAATGGCATCTGTTGCACCCCTGTGCCCTGGCTAGTGTGCGACAGGTAAGCCCCAGACAAGAGATGTGCCCTAGGGTAAATGTGGGAACTCTTCTGCCCGAATTCACACCCTCCCACTGTCCACATACAGTCACTCAGCCCCCCACATCCCTCAGCACCCCCTCCCTTCTCAAGCCTCCCAGTCCCACACAACTCTTCCTAAAAAAATCCAAGCAACCGCACTGGTACTTCCACAGCCCAGGGGATTCTTTTTTTTTTTTTTTTTAAGATTTTATCTATTCATTTGACAGAGATCACAAGTGGGCAGAGAGGCAGGCAGAGAGAGGAGGAAGCAGGCTTCCTGCTGAGCAGAGAGCCCAATGTGGGGCTCGATCCCAGGACCACGACCTGAGCGGAAGGCAGAGGCTTTAACCCACTGAGCCACCCAGGCGCCCCCAGCCCAGGGAATTCTGTGGAGAACTATGCCCTTGTGCTGCCTGATTTACATTGGTGACATCTAAGGTTACCCCCTCCCTTCACCCCCCATCAGCCTCCTCATCCTCTCCTCTCCAGCATGATCACACCCAGGCCAGCCCCCCAACACACACACACAAGGCAGGCCCTCCTCCCCACCCCGACCCCATCTCCGGAGAAGCATGAGTTGAACATCTCTCTCTGCTCTCTGCCCAGAACCTGCTTTGGAGGGGACAGAGGAGGGTAGCTCTGCCTGAGGAACTCAGCCTCCACAGCCACAAGGCCCAGGCAGCGCCCACCTGAAGCCAGCCTGGCGGATGTATGGCCAAAGGTCCGGAACCCCTGGCACTCAAGGCTGACACCAGCCCCTCAACATCCCCACACACTGAGAATCCAGGTGCCGGCTTCTTTATAGGGCGCGTTCTGAGGGCAGTACCAGAGCGCCCCACCGTGGCTCCCTGGGGGAGGCGCACAAGGATCCCCAAGTTCAGGGAAGGGCAGATCCAAAGGAAACCATCCTGTCTACTCTATTCAGACCCAGCTGAGATCTCACAACAGGAGGTTAGTGGGGTCCCAGGTGCCCAGACTCTCTCACTGCCTTCCCTTCCCCCACCACTGCACACTTCCCCCAGGATGAGATTTCTGCAAAGTCAGCCCTTGGAGGAAAAAAGCCACATTTGAAACCAAAGCAAAACAATGAACTCTAAAGGGCCTGGTACTTGGATAATTTTAGGATCACCCATGGAGCACTTCAAGGTTCTGATTTGCCTTTGTTGGTTTTTTTTTTTTTTTCTTTTTTCTTTTAAGATTTTACTTATTTGACAGAGAGAGAGAGAACACAGGCAGGAGGAGTGGGAGAGGGAGAAGCAGGCTTCCGGCTGAGCAGGGAGTCTGATTCGGGCTTCAGTCCCAGGACCCTGGGATCATGACCTGAGCTGAAGGCAGATGCTTAACAACTGAGCCCCCAGGCGCCCCAGTTTTTTTTTTTTTTCTTTAAGATGTTATTTATTTGTCAGACAGAGAGAGAGCATGCGCATAAGCAGGGGAAGCAGCAGGCTGAAGGAGAAGCAGGCTCCTCTTCTTGAGCAAGGAGCCCGATATAGGGACTCAATCCCAGGACCCTGGGGATCATGACCTGAGCCACATGCAGATGTTTAACTGACTGAGCCACCCAGGCGTCCCATGTTTTGACTTCATATTTATTTGCTCTTGTAGGTTACACCCAGAGGTAGTATCTTAACTTGACTATTGAAATTAGGAAAGGTATTTTTTTAGTTCCAATATTAGTAGTTGGCACCAGAGTTAATAGTGTGGTGGTGGGCAGAACAACACTCCCCCCCAGCTTCATAGGAGGTCCCCATTCTAATCCCTGGAACCTGTGTGTCTGTTAAGTTGCAGAGCAAAAGTGACTTTGCCAGTGTGCTTATGTTAAGGACCCTGAGAAGTGGCGATTCTGCTGGATTGTCCAGGTGACCCCATGAGATTAAGGCCCTGTGTGCCTTAAACTTGGACGAGGCAGAAAAGGTCAGAATGATGCTGTGTGAGGATGACTACCTGCTGTTGCTAGTGCTGAGGATGGAGGAGGAAGCCACCAGCCAAGGATTGTGGGGGACCCCCAAAAGCAGGAAAAGGCGAAGAAACGGATGGTCTGCTTCAGTCTCCAGAAGGAGGTGGCCTGGTTGACACCTTGATTTTAGTTCAGTGAGATCCTTGTGGGACTTCTAACCTACAGAACTATAAGATAATACATGTGTATTCTTTGAAGCCGGTAAGTTTATAGTAACTTGTTATGACAGCGGTAGAAACTGATAAGCATTTAGCTCATTCACTTGAGCAGTAATAAGATCTGCAGGATGGGATCAACCCTGTATAAATTCTGCAGGTTGTCCGTCGGAGCCTCGTCTCCCCTATGGGATGTTACATGAAGCATCTGCTTCTTATTTCCTTTCCATCCTTTTCTGTAGAATCGCACCGTCTTACCTGCACAGAGCACATGGTTCTTATATGAATTATGCAAATTGGCATATATATATATATATATACCACATTTTCTTTATCCATTCATCTGTTGATGGACATCTAGGTTCTTTCCATAGTTTGGCTGTTGTGGACATTGCTGCTATAAACATTCGGGTTCACGTGCCCCTTCGGATCACTACGTTTGTATCTTTAGGGTAAATACCCAGTAGTGCAATTGCTGGGTCGTGAGGTAGCTCTATTTTCTACTTTTTGAGGAACCTCCATGCTGTTTTCCAGAGTGGAGTGGTTGCACCAGTTTGCCTTCCCACCAACAGTGTAGAACTACATTTTTTAAGTGGTGGCCTGCAGCCCACTTGCATCAGGACTTTCTGGGGTGTTTATGTAAGAAATGCAGATTTAAGAACCCACAAACTAAATTGCTTGGGATTAGAGACAAGGATGTAGCTTCTATCTCCACCACTGTTTCAAAGGCCCCCCAAACCTAAGAACCGCTCTCTCATTTTTTAGATTGGGGATTCTTACAAAATAATAAGGGTAAGCTTATTCGCTTAAGCTTGGACTTCAATCATTAGACTATGAGCTTTTTGTCTTCCCTACTCTCCTACACTCAGCCTAGAGACTGACGCAAGTATTGGAAACAAGGCAGGTGAAGAAAGAATGTTTATTTCTCTATTTATTGCTTTAATAGCCATCAAAAGATTGTGTTTTCATTTCCTCTAATAGACCCTGTCCGCTGGTTATGTTGGCCTTCAACATAGCGTTATCATATACATGTACATAAGTGTTATGTATTTATACACACATGTGCATGTTTCTAAAGCACTGGGAGATGCAGGCTGGGCTTTCTCACAACACCTCTTGCATACCATGTAAAAATCATCCCCAGTTTGCTTGATACAATTTCAATGGGCTGTACTAGCTATTGGTCCCAGTTTCCCAGAGAGGAGTTAGGATGATCAAATGGGACAGGGTATTAGAGTGAGGTTGCCACAGTGTGGAGATCATGAAGGAATCAAAATAGGAGATGCTGGGCTAACCAGGAGATGGCACGTGGGGAGCCACTGCTTTCACAATGTGGATTCAAAGCACTCAGGTGCTGCAGTGTAGACTGACGTCCCACCTGACAGTGAGCTGGCTGAGCTGGCCTTGGGTGAGTGTGGACGGACCTAGGAGTAGTGGTGGCTGAGCCCCCATCTAGCAGGGCACTGCTGTCCATCACATGCATTAGAACTGCTGAGGGGCTCCCACCTTGGGACCCCATCAGGCTGACTACCTGAGGATGGGTGCTGGGGTGAGGAACAACTCTTGCTAGTTCCCAGGCCACTGAGGCATTCAGAAGCAGCGTCATGAGGTCCTCTAAAAAACCATGCAAGTTTTGCTGAGTGTGGGGCCGGGCAGACCTGGGAAGATGGTGTTCCTTATCTGTGGGAAAGACTCTGCATTTCATCCTGCCCTACCAGGCCTCCTGGCCTGGCCTCTGGCTCCTTCTGGATCCTCCAGCAGGTGTGGAAGAGTGGGACCAGATCACCCCAGCAGAGAGGAAGCTGGGGCCTGTGAGAGCCTGTTCGGAGGGTGAGCTGAGGGGAGGCACCGTGGTGGGAGGGGAGCCCCTGGTGCCACCGGGTTAGAGGCAAAGCCTCCCCCTACTCAGGTAATGATGGCCTCCCCTTAGAGCTACCACTCCCTCTGCACCTCTGCCAGTCTACTCTGTAATTCACTTTGAAGCAAAAAGATGGCTTTTGTGACCTCCCAGGAAAAGAAGTGCTTCCTATGAAACATGGACATGGAGAAACAGCCTGTTGCAGGAAAGAGAAGACATTTTGCAGGACATCCCCCTGTGAAGTTCTTATCTCCCTTTACTAATGAGGAGAGGGACAGGCCACGTCAGCAGGGAACTCAGAGATGTCCCCCCTAAGTTTAGTGTCACTTCTTAGATATGGGGGGCCACCCAAAGCCACACAGCCAGTTAGTGACAAGCCTGGAACGAGAATCCAGACCTTGGGGACTTTCCAGTGGCCTCTTGGAATTATAAGGGAAACCTCCCAATGGGGGGAAAGCTCGCAGGTAGTGGGGCTGTTGGGTTACCTTTGCTGGAGGAGGGTTCTTTGTTACTGGGGAAGCGTCCAACCCCTGCTCTGAAAAATAAAACCACAATAACACAAAATCCACTATTGTTTGTAATCATATTGTCAGTTCACTTCAAGTCAAAACAGACATCATACAGTGAAAGAGGCCAGTCTTGGAAGGTACAGGTGGGATATGAAGTCCATAGATAATCTGGGTTCTATGTTTTTAGAATATTTCTTACATCATCTCATAATGGTAAAATTGTCAGGAAACAAATTTTGTCCTTATTGACCAATGAAATATACAAGACAAATACTATTTTTTTAAAGATTTTATTTATGTATTTGACAGACAGAGATCACAAGTAGGCAGAGAGGCAGGCAGAGAGAGTGAGGAAGGGAAGCAGGCTCCCCGCTGAGCAGAGAGCCCAATGCCCTGGGATCATGACCTGAGCCGCCCTGGGATCATGACCTGAGCGGAAGGCAGAGGTTTAACCCACTGAGCCACCCAGGCGACCCAGGACAAATACTATTAATAAAAAAAGTTAAAATTTCTGGGTAGAGAAGATCCAGAGAAGTTGAGCTGGATGCAGAAAACACTTTCAAGAAGGGGGAGATCATAGTGCAATGAAGCAACAGCAGAGCAAAAAGAAAACCACAGGAGGAAAAATAATGACAAGAAAGGTAGCCACAGAAGACACAAGAAGCAGGGCTGACAGCCTCAGATTCTACAGAGAAAAATCTTTACATTCAGACAATGTGTTCGTTGGTCACCAAAAGTTACTTATATTAATAATTTCCCATCATCAGTCCCGGAGTCCTTCAGTTGCCATATTTACTATCTGTGCTGTTGATGTTGGGGGTCTCTAAGGCGTGAGCAGCAGCAGAAGAGCTGGAGAGCTGCAGAGCTGTAGGATTCATGCCAACATCCTGAACTGGGGGCGGTGGGGGGGTGGAGAGCAACTGAGTCTAGAGAGGAAAGACAAAACAATTTTCAGGAACCCTGGAACACATGGCTCACCAGGCCCATGCACAGCCTCATCTTCCCTAGCGGAGATCCAAGGCTCGTCTCCACAATCACAAATAATAGCAAACGAATCACTTAGGTTGTGTCAGCTTTTAGGCAACCAGCTTTAGCACTAGAAACCTGAGTCAGGTAGAAGGGCTCACAGTGACCCCCATCTCACTGGCTGAATGCAAATAGGCCCATCAGGTAACTCACCTTAAAATAGCCACAAGCCCTAGCTGACCAATGGGCTACTTAGAACAGGACAAAAAAGGAAAATTCCATATGTTCCTATACTTCCTCACCCTCCCCCTTACCTACAGCCCCCACCACTGCCTCCAGGCAGTCAGTCTCTGCTTTGCTGTTCTGCCCACTGCTCCCTTGTGGTGTATTCAATAAACTTTTATCTGTGTTCTGCCTTGGGTGAATTCTTTCACTGTCCACACAACTGGCTTCCACACAACTGGGTTGCCCCACAGTTTGGAGCAAAAAGATATTCCTTTAATGG
This sequence comes from Taxidea taxus jeffersonii, assembly GCA_003697995.1. Classification (NCBI taxonomy): domain Eukaryota; kingdom Metazoa; phylum Chordata; class Mammalia; order Carnivora; family Mustelidae; genus Taxidea; species Taxidea taxus. The sequence goes on along the minus strand of ML107923.1, from coordinate 56,511 downwards.
AAGGTTGTTCCATGAGAAAGCAAATTCTAGTTTGAAAAATTACCAGGCACATTTTCTCACCCCCGTTATGAATATAATCATGTATGCAGTGTCTAATACAGTTGTAATTTTGAATGCATGTATGTAATACAAATGTTAAAAACAGTAAGTCGAAGAAGGAATGGGTTTATGGGCAATTAAATTCAGCATTCTAACCACCATGCTGATGAGTTCATGCTGGAAAAAGTGTACTAGTATGAAAATAGGAGACAGAAGTCATGGTGGGTTTAGAGATGCCTTCCTGGGGATCAGACAGCAATGCTCTCGTGGAGGAATTAGAAAACGTCACAATGAACACGGAAGTGATCATGCCCAGGAAAACATGGCTTAGACCATGTACTGTTCTCCAGCTCTGGCCTCTGTGGTGTGTGAGGAACAGGAGCAATGGCTAAGCCATTGCTCATTGGGCTGAGACCTGTTGGCGCTGTGGGGACACAGTGAGAGGAGAAAGGCTGATAGGAGGCCGGAGGGGGAGACATACCTGAACACTAAAACCATCGTGGCAACCCAAGTAGAGCCAGGCATCCACCTAACATGGCTGAGTAGTCTCTACAGGCCAGGCCCGATGCTCAGCAGTCCACATATACTTTCCTATTTAGTGGCCACAACACTGTTACCTCAGGAGTAGCACCTTCCCCTGACAGATGAGGTCATTGTCTGATAAATAAAAATGTAGAACCAGGGGGAAAATGAGGATTAACATGCCCCCAGGAAAAGCAGGCATGAAAGTTTGAAAGCTCTTAAAATAATTCTGAGCAGAAGCAGCTCCAGCTTAGGATACAACTGAAGATATGGTGATAGAAATGGGAGGAGATGGTGAATTAAATGGGGCATCTCAAGGAAAGAAAGAAGAGGAAATAGAAATCTATGTGTGGATGGATGGTGGGGCGGTGGGTGTCTAGCATTAACATTCATATTGAAACGGGGACCTGAGGCAGATGAAGGACATTGAGAAGAGAGGGAGAGAGCAGATGAGACATTTCTTTCTTTCTTTTTTTTTTTGTTTTTATTTATTTATTTGAGAGAGAGAAAGAGAACATGAGGGAGGGGAGAGGAAGAGGGAGAAGCAGGCTCCCCGCTGAGCAGGGGGCCTGACATGGGACTCAATCCAAGGACCCCAGGATCATGACCCAAGCTGAAGGCAGACGCTTAACCAACTGAGCCACTCTGTGCCCCTGGTGAGACATTTCTATGTGGGAAGGCAACCACAGGCAGGCAGGAGCAATGGATGACGGTCCCAGGAGTAAACAATGTCACTGTGCCCTGTTTCCCATAGCCAGGATTCTTCAGGGACAGGAATGTTTTCCACCCAGCTGAGCTCCCTAACAATTAAGAAATGGGAAGCCAGGCTAGGGATATGGGAAGGCCAATAATACCAACACAGAGCATAGTGAGGTGGAAGGACAGAGACTGGAAATCACACCATCAGGTGTAAGGGCCACAGAGTTGGCTCTGTCAGTAGAGCATATGACTCTTGATCTTAGTGTCACTCGAGTTCAAGCCCCACATTGGGTATAGAAAATGATGTGGGGAAACAAGGGCAAAATGAAATGTAGACAAAACTAAATCTCCTTACAACTTGCAGCCCATTGACAAATACTGGAGGCAGGCAGAGTACCACATTTCTCCAGGAACTCTCAACTCTCTTAATGTTAGTGCCTCGCTAGAGGGAAAAATACCTTGACCTGTCAATAGCCATGTCTCCAGGATCCTGTAAGTCTTCTTTAACATAGAAAATCCTTTTGGAAACTTCCAGTGTTTCTACCTCCCACCCCAACTTAAAAGTATATAACCAATCACTCCTCACAATCTCTGGGCAGCTCTTCCTGCCCATGGGTCCTGTCTCTATGCTATAATAAACCACTTTTGCACCAAAAACATCTCAAAAATTCCTTCTTGACTATTTGCTTCTGGCCCATATCACATAATTTTGGTGCCCAATGTGGGGCCCGAGTCTTCTCATCTGGACTCAGAGCCTCAGTGCAAACCTCGTGAATACTTCCTCTTCTCTTCCTTTATTTTGTTTCAGGGGCTTTTCAAGGAGTACTGTCTCATTGGAACACATTCATGTCAATTGCTCAGGCTGCAATCGTCTAGCCCATGGCTACTCTATGGGAAGTAAAAAAAAGCCTGCTTTTTTGGCTGGAGCATAGTATGCTAGCCTGGATGGTAGTAAGACCCAGAAACCTGATGCCCTCTCTTTATTCCTATTCTTATAAAAGTTGTCTTTCTTGGGCATGGGACAGCCACCTGAGTCACTAGGACAGCTGCCAATCTTAAGACTCTGTGTGAGGTTTCCTCCTCATTGGTCTAATGTGATCCCCTTCTCATCTCTGGTCTAGCTGCTTCTGGCCATGAGACCTCTGCACAGAGCCAGCCAAAACCAGTACCTGATTAAATTAAAACCCAACCAGGGACTGTTTCCTAGGGAAGTTAGCTGTAAGGTCTACATATGTTGAAGCATTGCTTAGACCATAATGGATTTCTATCTTGAGTGTTTTTTGTCAATGTCCCTTACTAACTACTTAAATTACAAAATTGGGTAATTTCCCCTTGTAAAACTTTTCTAGTGTTTTCCATAGGTTTAAAAATGGTGGGTTCTTAATGACACAGCATACTATTTCAGTCCATTCACCATCACCCATTTGTAGTCTAGAATACAATGGGAAGGGGTAGGCCAGTAACACCAACATCCCTCTTACAGGGCAGGGTGGTGATCATAGCCATTTTGTCTAAGAGACATCTCCAGTCACTTTGACAACAGGAACCTCTAACATATCCTGTGTGGGACACCACCCAGGAGTAGGTGGGGCAGGATATTCTTGGTACTGGACCTTCTTTACTTTTCTAGGAGCATGGGATCTCCTTCAGTTCCATAAGATCTCTCCCTTCAATTTCCCTTTAACCTGTTAGAAACAATTCAGATTGCAAGATTTAAGGGAAAAAATTGATCTTCTGTAAACTGCATGGTCTCAGTTCTCTTTAGAAGACAAGGAAAAATGGCACATTATTGGACATTAAACCTCAATATAATCTATGAGTTAGATCTCTTCTGCAGGAAACAGAGGTACCCTCTGTCCAGGCTTGCATGGCCCTAAATTAGGATCCCGACCTAAGGGCCTCTTGCAGAATGTGTTTGGCCACTAACCTGGCTAGTAAGACCCCCTCCCAACATTTTGGATGGTTTTTGTCTTAACAGGCCTCCTCTCTCCTAATAAACCCAGGTTGCTGGAGGAAACACATGCTATTCCTAACAAAGGGGTCACTGACTCTCCCCCCTCCTAATAGACCCAGGTTATTTATGTTGTATGTGGGGGCTTCTCCCTCATTCATTTCCTGAGTTAATGGCTATGATAATTGGAGCCAACTGTCTCTGATTAGTCTACCTCAGGATGGGGACCTGAAGGAATATTCCCAAACAGCTGCTGAAACTCCTTTCTTTTATTAATTATTTTTATTAACATATAATGTGTTATTTGCCCCAGGGGTACAGGTCTGTGAATCATCACACTTACACACTTCACAGCACTTACCATAGCACATACCCTCCCCAATGTCCATAACCCCACCACCCGCTCTGCTGAAACTCCTTTTGTTTCAGAGAAGTTCCCTGTCTTCTCCAGCCTAACATGCTGCCTTTTTTTCACTTGTGGGTGGAAAAAATAACAAAAATCAAACATGTGCCTGTTCATCTGTCCAAGCTGACAAGCTTTAGAACTGGGAATCTTCTTTCTCTGCCCTCTGGGCTTTTATCTGCCATCAGCCTTGCTTGACAGTACCTCACCTATTCTGTCTTCCCCTCCTCCTGTTTCCTCACTATCTTGTGTACAGCCCACATAACTGGCCCCTATATCATGTTGGGTGTCTTTGGCACGCTTGGCTCCTGCTCCTCCTACCCTCGCTGTCAAGGAGCAAAGAGCACCTCTTTGGACTTATAACACCCATTTAAGATTTCTCCACCAGTGCCCCAGGTAAAAATTGACAATGGGGAGCAAATTGATTGACATTTAAGGGGACCCATGTGGAACATGGGTATGGTATTTAACTAATTGGCTATTAGTATTTGGTATTTAAACTAATTTAAGTTTGTTGGTTTAATTAAGATAGTTATCAGCATTAACTATAAAACCTTTATCCTACCAAGGATTGCTAAAGGTTGAATAAGCTTATGATCTCTGTTGCAGTTTGTCAGCAAAATGATGACTTAAAATGATGGTTAATTTTGCCATTCTCGGATTTTTCATGGGTAATTGTTAAGACGGCTTTCAAAGTCTTTGGTAACCTTAAACTTTAAATTTTTGCTTGGATGATAATTTGGATTTAATTCACTAGACATCTAAGTCTTTTCCAAATAAAATACTGAAGCATTGATTACTGAACATAAGGTTTATCTGCTTTTGGTTTTCTATTGCAGAGAAGCTGAGGACATGGTCTGTTGGTAAATATGCTTTGTGCTTTACTGAAAGATTATACTATGGAGAAATATGTTTTTAAAATTGTGAAATGTATTCATAAATTCAGAGCTAAAGAATTCTGGTGTAACAGTTCACAGATAGTTACTACTTAGTTTTCACTGGACACTAAGGTTCCTAGAGTTAAAATTCTGCTAAATATAATTAAAAATAATTATAATTATCATACAACTAAATATAATAATTAGCTGATTAAAAAAAAGCACAAAGGCTTATGTCAAAATCTGAAGGAAAACTTTATGGAGGGTTTATGACGAGAAATCTTTGGAAATGAATTTTATGTGCTGTCAGGACCAAGGTTGAAATGAGTGAGTTTTAAAAGTACACTGGTATAAGATTAGAATTCTGCACTTCTCTGTTAAAGACAAAGTTTTCTTGGAGTGCTGGTCTGCTCCTGATAAGAAAATGTAAACAAAGGTTTTTTTTTTTTCTTTTATCTGCCTGGAAAACCAAACTTTATGTTTTGTCTTTATCAGGTCTTTGATTACTTAAAGTTAAAACTTTTCCATATTAAAGGAGCTAAGTTTTGCTAATAACTATATAACCCTACATATTTGCCTTTGGAATCTCTTACTGCCACTTAAATAAATAATTAAGTTTAAGTTTTGTAATGATCTGTAATCTTATTTAGGCCTGTGCTTTATAACTTTCTGAGGTTTTTAACAAACTTCCCTGAGATTTAAATTGTAAATGAAGTCTTTTTTACTAATTTGACCTTTTTAGTTGGCATGTCAAATTACTCTGGAAGCACTATTAAACAAATGATAAGCCTAAGTTTATGTTGTTTGGGTAAATGCTATAATTTATCTAGGGTTCATATGAAATTCTTAAAGTTTTTTAAAAGATCTTATGTATTTATTTGAGAGAGAGAGAAGAGGGGAGAAGGAGACTATCTGCTGAGCAGGGAGCCCAACACAGGGATCCATCTCAGGACCCTGAGATCATGATCTGAGTCAAAGGCAGGTGCTTAACCACCTGAGCCAACCAAGCACTCTCATTTATAGTTATTGTTCTTATTCTCTTGGGAAACATTTCATCCTCAAGGAGATTCATAAAAAGGGCTTTTGATAAATACAGGTTTTTCATATCTTTAAAATCCCAAAACTGAACTGGGTAAGAATTTCAGAACTAACTAAAAGGCTGCATTCAAACTGAATAAGACTTAGTAACATGGGACTAAATGCATTGAGGAAGATGATTATAGTTTTTGTGACTCTAGTTTGCAACATCTGCTGTTTCTCTCTAATGTTTGCTCTTCCAGATTAAGTAAACTTTCTCCTAAGATATCTACAATATGCAGAAACATAATAAAATATTCCCTTGTGAACAAGTTGAGGTGTTTAACTTTTCTATCAGAACCCTCCAGAATTCAAAAACTCTCAGTGAATATTCTTTCTTCATAGCAATTATGATATTTGCATAAATTCAATATGAATCTGTTCTTATAACAGGACACCATTGGAAACATTGGTCATTTCACCAAGGCTTTTGACTGGAATGTCATATTTGAGAGACATGCATAGACTCAGATATGACCAGACATATCTGAGGAACTAAAGTTGACTTTATGAAGCATGAAGCCAATATAGTCCCTTGGAAACGTTACCCTAAAGCTTTCTTAGAGTTCCCAGGAGTCTTACCAGGTGTGTAAAGAATGTCACTTCCTGGCAGGTGTAGGAAGCTTGGGATATTTTGGGGACTTCAAGAAGAGGAATTCACCCAAATCTACAGGTATTACAGGCATGTCTGATGGCAAATATTTGGCTTGGCTTCTGATCTAGACAGGCTGCTCAGAGTTCAATCAAGATTCCTTAGAAAAAGTTCCAAAAAGGGGTGCTTGGGTGGCTCAGTGGGTTAAGCCTCTGCCTTCGGCTCAGGTCACGATCTCAGGGTCCTGGGATCAGGATCGAGACCCCCCCACACTCTCTGCCTGCCTCTCTGCCTACTTGTGATCTCTCTCTCTCTGTCAAATAAATAAAAAAAATTTCAAGTTAAAAAAACATTTTAAAAGATCTATGTGATCAATCACTATTCTTGCTAAGCTTATATAAATAATTAGGGCAAATTTATTAAAACTGGACTTGTTTTATAAACAGATTAGGCATGATTTGGCTATCTCTGATTAAAAATGAGGGTGATTATAGACAGAAAATGTTTCGATAACACATCTGTGTAGATATTAGATTTTGATACTACTTATCATAAACAAGACTAGATGCCAAATTCTTCTGGTTTCCTCAAATACATAGCTATGGCTCTCCAAACTAAGGTTTCCAATCTTTCTTCATTCTCTTAATTTAAAGTCTGTGCAAACTAAAACTGCCCATATGCCTGGACCTGACCATTGTGCTTCTATAGAACATAACTTCTCAGAGGTTATTGACACCGTTTATTCTAGCAGATCAGACTTAAGGCTCTCCTTTTGATACTGCAGGTGAGGGTTGGCTTATTGATGGCAGTAGTTTCATGGAAAAAGAGATAAGAAAATCTGGGTATGCTATAGTCAGTCTAACTCAAGACTATGGAAGCCAAAGCGCTCTTAGCAAATACATCTGCCCAAAAAGCAGAATTAATATTCATAAATATCTAAACAAATATGCAGACCATATCTTCCCTAAACCTGAACTGACAGTTACTAGCAACTCACCCCATATAAACCCAGGACTCCAAAATGGAAGGGCTCCTACCGGGTCATATTATGTATGGCCATACATGGCCCATGGCCATAAAATTAGAAGGACATGCCTCATGGGCTCATATATCAAGAATTAAACCTGTACCTTCCTCACAGAAACCCAGTGTGCTGGCTTACATATCTTCTTGTTCCTGTGAAGACCACAAACTTCTCTTCAAATGATAATGAAGGACTGGAGGAAAATTATCTATCAAAGACCTTTTTTTACTTGGGTTCTTTTTCTTATAATAATATTAAACTTATTTTATTGTCTTTTCCAGTGTCTCCCTGTATGGTGCCAAGATTCTTTCACTGCCATAACTTCCAGCCTACAGATGATCCTTTCTACCCAAAGGGGTTCATATATGTTGTCTGCTTTGGATTTGGCTGTCTCTGCCTTCAGTAACTGACCAATGATGACCCATAGGTAGGGACATCTCTATGCCCCAATTCAACAGGAAGAAGTTACAGAAGATAAGACCTTCTACCTTCAACAACCTTAAAAATTTAAGGGTCAAAATTGTTCATGGGGAAATGATGTGGAGAACAAAGGCAAAAGAAAATGTAGATAAACCAAATCTTGGGGCACCTGGGTGGTTCAGTCAGTTAAGCATCTGATTCTTGATGTCAGTTCAGGTCATATCTCAGGGTTGTGGGATTGAGGATCATGTCAGGCTCTGCACTCAGTCTGGAGTCTGCTTGAGATTCTTTCCCTCTGCCCTTATCCCCTCAAATCAATAGTCATAAAAAACAAACAAAAAATCTAAATCTCCTTACAATTTGCAACCCACTGACAAATACTGGAGGCAGGCAGAGTATGACATTCCTCCAGGAACTCCCAACTGTCTTAACTTAATCCCTTGTTAGAGAGAAAAATAACCTTAGCTTGACAATAGCCAGGCCTCCAGGATTCAGTAAGTCTTCTTTAACATACGAAAATCCTTTTGGAAACTTCCTAGGTTTCCAAACTCCCTTCCCCAACTTTAAAGTATATAACCAACCACTAGTCACAATCCCTGGGCAGTTCTTCCAGGGACAGGCCTATGGGACCTGTCCCTCTGCTATAATAAAACCACCTTTTTGGCATGAAAACATCTCAAGAATTCTTTTTTTTTCTTTTCCCCCCACATTTATTTTTTTTCTTTAAGCTTTTTTATTTAAACATATAATGTAACCCCACCACCCTCTCCCAACCCCTCTACCCCCCCACCCCCCTCAGTTTGTTTTATGACATTAAGAGTCTCTTTTGGTTTGTCTCCTTCCCGATCCCATCTTGTTTCATTTTTTCTCTTGGCCATTTGCTCCTGGCCCACATCGTGTCAGAGAATACTTTGTATAGATGTTAAAAAAAAAAAATCAGGTTCACATCCTGGGTCAGTTTCTTAGCTGCTGCAAACCTTAGTGTGTCAGTTAATGTCTCAATGCCTGAGTTTTCTCATGTGAAGTACAGAATGAGCAATCCTGCCCTACCTCAGATGAAAGTATTAGAAAAATTGTTTGAAGACTTGGTAAGTTGTAAAGCAGTCCACAAATGCAAGGGATAGATATTAACGTACAAAACTGTTCACTGTTGAGCAACTCTTATTGTGGCAAGCGCTTGCCAATTATTTCCCCCAGTGCTCCAAAAACTACACTCTAAATGCTGTTACTATCCTCATCCTAAAGATGAGGAAACGAAGGCTTGAACATCTGCAAAGTTAAAACATCTTGCCCAATGCAAGCACCCTGTATGTGGCAAACTCCAAGTCTGCAGCCAGGCTGGACCCTAAATCCCACACTCTCACCCAAGACTAGATTGAAGCACCTCAGATTTCACACTGACCCTAACGAGATTGGAAGAGGCAAGGCTGTCCCTTCTGCCACAGACATCCTGGTGACTGTTCCACTGGCTGCAGGTTTCCTGGTGCCATTTTCCTCCCTACCCTGGAAGAGCGGCTGCTTGTTTCCAGGGTCTATGCAGACTGGTAAGTCCTGGTTGACAGAGGAGGGACTGAGAGTGGCTTTGACCCCCCACCCCGCCCCCCACCTTCCAACTGCTGCTCCACTGGCAGTCAGTTGTTCATCTGGATGCTCTCCTCTAGCTGTCCTCGAAAAGCTCCCAGCTCTGGCACCAGATGGCTCAAGGCACTGCTTAAAGGGACCTGGTGACAGGCATCCCATGTAGAGGCTAAGAGAGAGGAGAGGTTTGTTGGCATGGATCCAAGCATGTGTAAGAACGCTCCTATAGGACATTCCCTTCAGCTCAAGACTGCACAGGCATCTCAAGGTCCCAGGCAACACATCTGGGACAGAGCTGCCACTCTTCCTGTGTGCAGCCTGAGATACTACACACGCCAGTCTGGAAATTTCCCTGAGGCTTACATGCCCCGCAGGTACTACAGAGCCTTTGATGGGCAGATGAAGTCAGCCTATCATTCTTTTTCTTTTTTTTTAAGATTTTATTTATTTGTTAGAGAGAGAGAGAGATCACAAGCAGGCAGAGAGGCAGGTGGGGGGGGCAGGCTCCCCACTGAGCAGAGAGCCCCATATGGGGCTCGATCCCAGGACCCTGAGATCATGACCCGAGCCGAAGGCAGAGGCTTAACCCACTGAGCCACCCAGGCGCCCCCAGCCTATTATTCTACCTCCACACTCACCTTAGTCCCACGGACCAGACCTTCCAAGACAGGGGTCAGCATGGAACTCAACACAGGCAGGCGTTGAGGAAGAAGGTGATTTGATGCCTCCACACGCAGGCATCACAGAGGAGGGGAGGAGGAGGGCACTGGGCCTTTGGTGGCATGTAGGATGGGAGGCCAGCATAAACCGGGGTCACAAGTCATTGACTCATTCGACTTCTCTATTTCTTTTACTTGCACTCACCACACATAGTGTGTTTCTATGTACTGGGATGAAGAGATTGAAGAAATATTCTACGAGATGACAATCTCTTATCTGAAAACTTTGAAGCCAAGTTTCTTTTCCAAAGATAGAAATTGCTTTGGTTCTTAGGAAGGCAATAGGATTCATATACCATACATACTATGCACCATATGCACCCAGTGGCACCTGGGCCACAGGCTTTAATCAAGCACATTCATGTTTCTGTGATGAGCCGGGTAACTATTCTAAGTGGGATTCATGAGGACTGGGACTAACCTTTTGTCGTTCAGTTAGGTTTTGTCACCAAATGAATATATGGGAAAAGTTTCAATTCAGACCTCTCACTAAATTGTAAAATTAAGGAAGTGAGAGTAGCTTTGAAGTAAATCCTAAAAGACCCTTAAAAAGGAAGTAAGGTACAAAAGGGGGGAGTAGTTCAGCATGAAGTGATTTCCAGATACTAAAGTTCCATGAAGCTCCTCCCTATCTCTCTTCCCTTTATCTAAATTCTCACAAAGTTTGCCTGTTTTATTTTAAATGATTTTCCTCCATCCATTCTGCTTTATCTTCCTGATAGCACCTTAGATTAGACTCTCCTCACTTAATGCCCAGAATATCACTGCACCCACTCAGCAGGTTTCCCTGACTCTAATGTCTCCAGACTCTAGATATCCCACCCATCCTACCCTCTGAGAGTTCTGTTCCCATCAAGAACCTGTTTTGCTCACAATACTTGTTTTTCTGGTGTCCACTTTGTAGACTTTGTAGAGCTTTCATCCTACCTTGTAGAGCTTTCATCCTACCTTGTAGGCCCACTTCTCACACCCCCGATGAAAAGCTCCCCTACAAGCAGGTTGTTCCCAGCATTTCCCACTGACCCAACGGTCCTGTGACTTTGTGCATAAGCTAGTCCCTCAGCCCTCAGCCTACTTGCACCCCCATGTTTCTTCCATGTTCTGGTTCACCTCTCAGCAAATTGGGAAACTCAATCAGGTTTTGTGAAAATTCAAATTTGGCTAAATATTAAAAATAATTAAACTGTATTACTTAAGGAAATTTTAAACATATAATCCAGGAAATTTAGACCTGAAAGCTCAAAACAGAGTCAACATCCCACCCAAAGCAAGAACTGCTTCTCTGGGATCCTTGATAAATCACCTCTTTCTTTTTCACGAGGGCCTGGATTGGAAGCTTGCTCCTTCACAAACCAGCCATTCCACCCTTAGAAGGCTCTAGTGATAAGGAAAGCATTAGCTATATATCCACGTTCCATTGAAGGTCACCCTTTGACCCTTGTCCAACCTTCTGAAGGGGCAGAAACCCATCAGCTCTTCTTCACCTGACAGTTCTTCACATAAAATTCCCATCTCCTCATGACCTTTTCCAGGCCCCAATTCTTTTTTAGTTCCTTCACTCATTTCAAGATGTCTGGCCCCTCAGCAACATGGGCCCTGTTCATTATGGTGCCTAGTCTGCTAGTGTCCCTTTTACAAAATGGTGCCCCACAATCTAGCAATATCTCTAATGTGGTCTCACCACAGGGACACTGTACTTACATTATTTCAGTCTCAGGTCCAGTTGGCTTTTCCAGCAAACTTGGCTGACTGGCTGCTTGTGAAAATGTGTTTCTACCTAACTCCCCCATCCTCATGCCCATAAATGGCTCCCCTCCAGTACTTCAACCATTGATATTTTTAATCAAACTCAGGACTTTTCTTAAATTTTTGCTAAATTTCATCGTATTGACATCAGCCCTCTAGTCTGCTTGGATTTATTAACTTTATGTATAGAAAACCCTCTCTTATTTATAGAAGATTCTCAAGTACTAGATTATTTCAGCAGGTGGTAAAAGTCCTTAAGAAAAGAGGTTAAAACTTAAATCCAGGCTTGAAATCCAAGTCTTAGTAGTAGTATTTCTGTAAAATTTTTTTGTATCTTTTAATTTTCTCACTGGGGAAGGGGTCTGGGTGGGAGCGAGCTGTCTACAGGCTGCATGGGTGGTCAGTATGCATTATTCACAATATTTGAGAGCTTTTCACATGATGATCAGAACAGTTCTTTGTATTAAAAAAAATTACTGTATAATCTGACTTTTTTCTGGCCATCTACATGGGTGGAGTTGAACTCTTATGGCCTATTTTTAAGGATGACTAAGCTGGATCCTGCTCATGTCACCAATCTCTGGGCTTTGTGTATGAGAGCTCCCCTCTCTTCTTCTTGGGAATCCCAGGCCTAGCTGGTGTTTTTTCTGAGACAGAACTCTGTAGCTTTCCAGAGCTCCACAATTTCCAAGACAAAGACCTCACTGCAATATCTTAAGTATGGGCAAGGGGCTCATGGGGAGGGAGAAGGAGGGAACATAGACCTTTCAGCCCCTTCTGGAATTTCCATAAAGTGCCTGCCTAGTCAATCTGTAGCTCTGACTGGAGGGACTGGAAGAACTGTGGTTCTCTTCATGCAGTTGCTACAGGAGGGCCAGGATGAAGTCCTAGATGTCAACCTAATCACAATCACAAAGACCATCACTTTCATTTTAACAGTGTGGAAACAGAGGCTCTGAGAGGTAAAGTAATTTTGCTTGAAATCATGCCATTAGCTACGTTGACTAGGAACAGACATGGCAGCCTTGTATTCTTATTACTCCTCCAGGGCTTCTCCCAGGCTGCCCAGCTCATAAAGCCTTCTGCTGGGGATGAGTATCATGGCTCCTTTAGATGCTTTCCTACCTTATGGTGAGACTAATATCCATGAACTACCTGGAAGCACAAGTATATCCTTTCTCCAGTGTTGGATATACTGAAGCCTTCTATAACAAGGTTTTTTAATCTATCTTTGGAGTAAAAAGTACGTTCCCAGAGAAGTCCTTTCTTCTGCTCAAAGTCATTCATAAATCAGGAATAGCAGAGGGGGTGGGGGGCAACAGGTTTTGAAAAGGAGCCAGGAACTATCTTGAGCATATCCCTTCTTCTAAATCTAAAACTAGGGCCACCTTCCTTATTAATGAGCTCCCTCTTAACCTTCAGTCTTTCTCCTGGAAAGATAGTTGTTCCTCCTGGAAATGCACGATCTCTTGCTGCTTCTCCTTCAAGTCTTCCAGAAGCTGCTGTTGTTCGACCCTTTTGGTGCAGCCAGCTCCATCTTGGGCTCTTAGAGCAGGGATCAGGATTGGGATGGAGAGGACAGTAGAGCGTCTCTCTGGCATTCCATCTCCTAGGAGCGCTCTGGTGAACAGAACACAGGAGTACTGGGGCCAAAGGTCAGCAGAAAGAAGACCCAAGCACATCCATAAAGACACACACAGCTAAGACAAGAGGAAGGCCAGCACGTGCTTCAGCTGCCCAGGAAAGCAGAGAGTGTTAGCTCACTAATGGGGAATGGAGAGCCTCTACCCCTGCAGATGCCCTCTGCCTTCTGATTTAATAAGACCTACTTTACTTTTAGGGAAAACACTCTAGTTTCTGAAGCTATTTTCTAAGTTTTCACATACCCTCTGTGCAACAATCCACTCTGGAATTTTGCCAAAGATCAACATCAAGACTTCTTTCCTACAGTTTTTAGACTAGATCGTTACCATCATTTTGAAAATGGGGACATCTGTCCTTCTCTGGGCTTGCAGCATCTCTCTGCTCTTCATGATTTCTCAAAGACCACTCACAGAGACTCTTGAGAATCAGGCTGCTGTGTTGTCAGTCTTCTAGAGGCAGTCCCTGGGCCTGTACTCATGGAAACCTTATTATCTTCTCCCCCGTGGGGTCTGCGCTAAGCTGGCTGTCCAGGCACGCAACGGTGGTTTAGTTGTGTGCTTTCTCTCTTATCTGTTAACTCTGAGGACAGAACATTTGTTCTTCCCTCAGCAGTGACCTCTCCTCACATCTTCCTACTCCGAGGCGGCTAATTTAGAAATATCACTTGCTGTCTTTTCCTGATTCCACAAGCCTTCTTTCACTCTGGGCTTAGTCCTTTTGGGCAGTATTCTTCATCTTTTATGGCTATTTAGTAAATATTTGTAAGTAAAAATAATTTATTATTGCTAGTATATTGATTTGATCAAGTCAATTAACCCTGAGGTCAGCTGCCCCCTGGGGCCACACACCCACCCACTCATGGATGCCCATTGCCCATTGAATAAGGTTAGGAAAGCTCTGTAGGATATTTTGTCAGTGCTTCCAGACCCAGGGTTCTGAGGATTACTGACCAGAGACAAGCCCTGAGAGCTTGAGTGAGGGGAGGTGGTGAGGAGATATGGGGACGACAGATCAGGACCAGGAGGGACACACAGAGCTGCAGTAAAGTGTGGAGAGTTAGAACAGACTCCTAACTGGTATTCAGTCGAGAACTAATGATTCTGACCACATGAATATCTATGGGTCGCACAGAGGTGGTGGATTTCCTAGAACAATTTGTCCCTGGAGCCCAAGGCTGGGACCTCTCAGCAAGTAGCTCCTTCTAGACTGAGAATAGCCATGGGACTTGGGATCAGTAGGTCTTTTTAGCTCTGTCATCCTTCTCTTTGCTTCTCCAGTTGGTAACTGGTGTGACCAGGGAGGAAAAGGGACCCAGGAATGAGCATAATCTGTGGCTTTTACCACCTTTTACCACCTCTGAAAACGTGACTCAGCTGAGCCTGAAGGTCTCGATTTTCTTCCCTAAGGACTGCGCTCCCATTGTAGGGCTGAGGTCTATAATCCAAGCCTGGATTATATAAATTAGAGGTGGATCCTGTCCCAGGAAATGCAAGCAGACAAGTTACATGTTTGGGTAACAGATGTTTTCAGAAGTTACCCGGCTGTCTCTCCAGAGATACTGTTCCTTCAGCAGAAGTGCCCAGAGACTCCAGTCCTGGGCATAAAGACTGATGGACCGAATGCCTGGTTTCTGTGGGCCTCCTCCACATGGTGGATTTGGGGTGTACACCACCAGGTGCCCTATGTGCAGCTGTTCAAGGGCTCTTTCCCCTAAGCAGCTGCTGCTGTGCTGCGGGCAGGACGAAGATGTGTCCAGGTGAGAGCAGCGTGGGAGGAGAGTGTCAGGAGAAAGGCCACCTTGGTAAGTGGCTTGGGGAGGCTGCGGCTGACCTGGCCATACCACCTGCCAATCCCACGACAGGAGCACAGAGAAGTTAACAGGCAATCTGTGAGCAGACTGAGGATGGGATGAGCAGTCAGATGACTCTGTGGACGGAACTTCCTAGTTATGTTGTGAGGAAAGTTCATCTCTGAGCTCAGACACATCTACGAAGTAAAGGTAATAGTATTTGCCCCGTCTGCTTTGCTGGATGGTTTGTAAGAAGTAGGTGGAGTGCTTTTGAAAAATGTGAAGTTCTTCCCAAGGGCCCTCCCTTCAGAAGCTCCTTAATTATGACCCAAAATAGGAAGGCCTGGGCTTCTCTGGCTCTGGTGAGCCGAGAAGCTGAGGCCACACCCCAGCTGCTCCCGCAGGTGATCCTTACTGCCGATGGACTCCTCCCAGGCTGGTGCAGGTGCTGCATGTCCCCAAGATGCTCTTCTCACAGGTCAGCCCCTGCAGCGATCCCACCAAGAGGGTGGGGGAGATGGAGAACCCTGTCACTAGTGGAGCCCACATCGTGGTGGGGCAGGGCCAGGGGCCTCTCTGCAGGATCCCAAACACCCCTATCCTCACACAGACACCCAAGAACACAGGTGACTTTGCTTAACAAGTAAATTAGCTTTCAAACCCAGGACAGCCTGGTGCTAAGCAAGCCCCATGGGCCTCCTCCCATACGGAGGTAAGTATAAGGGGGTTTTAAGTGTATATGTAGCTGGTTAGTATAAAGCAGATCTGCATGGTTTAGAAAAATAACTGAAGCATCTGGAAAGCTGTGGCCACCTCCTGAGTGTGACTTTGAGTGTAAAAGGGAAGGCCTTCTTCTTCCCTTAATACTTTTCCTCTTACTAATGCCTGACAGAACATTCTCTAGCAAGGGACAAAGTCCCTTCTCCACCCTCACAGAGAATACCTAAGGTAAAAGAACATGGATATAAAACTCATCCTATGTGATTAATGACTGGCACAGAATACCTCCTTTGAATACTTTTAATAATGAAAGGAGGACAGAACATTCACTGACCTAGGGATCTGAAGACTGGTTAGAGAGGAGGAAAAGTCAACCCCAAGGAAAGAAAAAAAGATGCAGAAAGACAAATAGGAGCGGTACTAACGACAGATGACACGACCTGTACCATTTTGCTAAGGGTGTGATCTTTCTCTGAAAATGACAACTATCTTAACTGTTGGAACCAAGCTGTGTCCCAGCATTCATTCACCTCTCCACTTGACATGACGTCTCTGGCCCTGACCAGGACAGCTAGAAGTGGGAGAAAGTTTGATGCAAAGGATATACTTACAGGGTGGGGAACCGTGTATAAACAGCCTTCCTTTCTGCAACAAATCCTGATGCACAGAAGAATCTCCTGTGACTGGGCCTGACATTCTAGAAGGTTCTAATAGTGGGCTGTGAGGAAGATAGGATTCAGGGAGAGAGAAGGATATGAATGTGAGAGCACAATATGTGTCCCAGACTTTCCCATACCCCTACAGAGGCTATACAGGTTGTTCAGGACCTATCCGAACTCCACAGGCCTGGAGGACCCCAGCTGTTCATGCACCAGCCAGCAGGTCAGAATAGCAGGGACCTGGAACACAACAAGTATTTGGAGAGACAAGATCATGGGAGCTGGCCATTGACAGCTTCAAAGCATATGCCCATCTCCAGGTTCTACCCTACACAAATATCAGAATCCCTCTGAGATCAGAACTGGGGCATCGGGGGAAGCACAGTTCCATTGCCTTGGCCAGGCTGGGCCTCACAGGATGGTCAGGGTACTCTCTAATAAGAGAAGTCTGGGAGGGGGCACCTGGGTGGGTCAGTCGGTTAAGCATCTGTCTTCAGTTCAGTTTGTGATCCCGGGGTCCTAAGATTGAACCCTGAGTTGGGCTCTCTGCTCAACATGGAGCCTGCTTCTCCATGTGCTGCTCCCCTCTGCTCTTGCTCTCTCTCTCTCTCTTTCTCTCTCAGATAAATAAATAAAACAAAATAAGAGAGAGATAGAGACATCTGGGAGCACCGATGGAGGCAGAAGCAAAAGACCCCATCAGGCAGCCACGCCAAATGTGGACAGCCACGCCAAATGTGGACCAACAGTTGCCAGCTCAAGGCTGCCACCTTACCAAATTTCATTGATGGTCTCCGGTTCACCAGAGAGGCTATGCAAGTTGTTGGGGACCAGTCCCAGATCCATATGGCCAGGGAGGGCTTCTGAATCTCCTATGACTCTGCCTGACATTCCAGAAGGTCTTAAAAGTGGGCTGTGAAAAAATTAGGATGCAGGGAGACAGAGTGTGTTTTGCACATGCACGAGCCATGCAGGTCAGGATAGCCCCAAAAGGACAAGGGCTGGGAGAGGCTTGGTTCACTGGAATGGGTTGTTGGGGGTATAAGACATCTACCTCATTCCAAGCCTTATCCTACACTACCGTGCATACTCTGCCTAAAGGCAGAGCTGGAGAAAACAACACTGCCTCATCAGCATCAGGCCCAGTAGACTGGCCTATGTGTCCTCCAATAAGAGACACCTGAAAGCACAGATGGCAGTAAAGAGAGGGACCTCATCAGTTTAAAAATACCACCTCCAGAAGATTTTCAGGAAATGCGCCCTGTCTACCCTGGAGGCCATGTCGGTGCTTGGGACCAGCTGGAGCTCCATGGGCCTGGAGGGCCTCAGCCACCCAGTGCTAACTGATGGGGTGCATATTGTGCACGCTCAGGCCATGAAGTTTGGGAAAGCCAGGGACCTGGAATAAGGCACCTATCTGGAGAGCCCAGGTCACAGGAGTGGGCTGCTAGGGTACAAGGTGAAGGTGAAGAAGAAATGTTCTTCAGTCCAAGGTTCTTCTAGCTGAATGAAGAATTAAATTTACATGAGACTGACTACTAGGAGGAAAACACCCCAGGTTTTATTATTTGGGCATGGAGGCCCAATAATGAAATTGAGACCTAAAGAAATGACCAAGGCAGGCAATTTTTATACTTTTTCGATAAAGAGGCAAAAAGTCTGTGAGGAATTGGCAGGATCAAGAAAACAACTTTGGGACCTTCAATTAGTAAGAAATTCTGGACAGAGTTGGGGCTGGGGTAGTAAGTTAGTAAAAAGCAAAAAGGGTGGTTTATAAAGCCTTCTCCACTCTAAATTTCCCATCTCTGGTGATAAGGTTGTCTCCTTATCTCATGGTGCACAGAGGGTACCTTTCACATGTGAGATTTATTTCCTGCTTTCAGGGGGACAGAGGAGGATCTGAGTGTCCTTCCTGCACAGGCTGCCTGTTAAGCAACTTTTATTTAAAATAATCAACATGCCAAAATGGCACATTTGGGGGCAGCCTGCCCTTGGCCCCTACAAAGGCATCTCCCTCATCTGAGCTCAAACCTACACAAATGTATATATTCGTTTTGAAGACAGAGCTGGAGGAAACCAGACTGCTTGCCAGGTTGGGGTCCAGGAGACTGGGCTGGAGTATCCTCTAATAAGAGACACCTAGGAACACTGATGCCTGGAGAAGCCAGAGCCCCCAGCAGGCAGTGGGTCTGAGTGGGGACTGATTGTCCAGCTTAAAGCCCCCACCTCAGAGATTTTCAGAGAGCAGCTGTAGGGAGAGGTTGGGTCACAAGAGTGGGCTCTGGGAATCAGCTGGCATCTTCCTGATTCCAAGTCCTAACACAAATGTGCATATTCCCCCCTGAAGATAAAGCTGGAGAAGTGTGGGTGCCCTTGCCAAGGTAGCACCTGGTGGGCTGCTGGGGCTCCTCCAACAAGAGACATCCAGGAGCCTTGATGACTGGGAAGCCTAGGACCCCAACAAGCTGTCAGTCCAAATGGGGACTGACTGTTGCCTACTTAAAGCCACCACCTCAGAAGATTTCCTGAATGTGGGTCCCTCAGACCATCAATGGGCAAAAGGTTCTGGACCAACCCTAACTCCTGTGGGGGACCCCACTGTCCTGGGTGGGCTGAGGGGTATACCCTGTTCATTCACAAGCTACCCAGTACAGGAAAACTGGGGACTTGGCACAGGACAATTGTCTGGAAAGGCCCTGTCACAGGAGAAGGAGCAGGCTGTGGTGGGTAGGAGGCATCTGTCTTAAAAGTGCATATTACCTCTGAGGGCAGAAATGGAGAAATATGGACCGTCTTGCCAGGTAGAGCTACATGGGGTTGTTGGGGTACCCTCCAGGAAGAGATCCCTGAGAGCCTAGAGGGCTGGGGAAGCATGGGACCCCATCCAGCAGCTGGCCCAAATGGGGTCTGTCTACTGTTGAGAGCTGCCTCCTCAAGATGAGCTTAGGGGTAGAACCCTCAACTAAGAGACACCTGGGATCCCAACTGGAGCCCCAACTACACATGTGCAGGCTGAACTCTTTCACCTGCCCTTGAGCTTCTGGGGCCCTCCAGGCCTGGGGGTGGGGGGCGGTTTCTGGCTGTCACAGAACCCACACAGTCTTGGGAGGAGGGTGCCCACTGCCTGAAAAATCTTCCTGAGACAGCGATTTAACGCTAGCCCCACACAGAAACTTCTTGGGTTGGCTGCCTGAGCCGGTCAGGGGAGTCCCCAGCCATGCAGGCTCCTGGGTGTCTCTGGTTGGAGGACAGCCCCAGCAGCCCACCAAGCCCAGAACTAGTAAAGCAGTCCAGTCGTCCGCAACTCTGGTTCAGGAGGAATAGGCGCATCTGTGTAGATAGATCAGGGCTTGGAATGAGGCAGCTCCAAACACCCTCACCTGCCGCCCTTCCCCCCCCCCCCCCCCCCACGCCAAACTGCTGTCCTGTTCCATGTGGGCCTTTTCCCAGACTCTGGCCTTGCCCGCCTCCTCCATTTCAGTATGCACCCCGTCAGCCGTTCGGTGCAGCCAGACCCGAGGGGCCCAAGCAGCCCATTGGTTCCCTAACCACCTGCTTGGGCTCAGGGCAGAGGAGCCCACACCCAGACATCTTTCTGAGGTGGCAGCTAGAGAGTGCCCCCACTCGGTCCCCATTTCACTGACCGCCTGATGGGGTCCCGCGCTTCCCAAGGATCCCTTCTCCCAGGTGTCCCTTGTAGGAGAAGCCCCATCACCCCGACGGCCCCTAGCTGGGCAAGGCCATCCACACTCCTCGAGCTTCCCCTTCTGAAGGAATATGGACGCAGGCTTGTGTAGGTTAGGGCTTGGAAGTAGGTGGATGCGTGTGCCGCCAACCCACCGGAGTATCACCCTCTCCAAACCCGGCCTGCAGGCTACGGGGATGGGCGATGCTGTGCATGCTTGCACATGCGCAGTACGCAGCATGTCAGACCGCCTTGGACACCTGCACTCTCCCAGCGTGATGATCCTGGGGTAGGTCCTAAACCCCAGGCCTAGCATGCTGTCAGAGGGATCCCACAACTAAGTTCTTCCTAAGGCAGCAACTCTCAATGGACAACAGTAAGTCTCCATTTGGACTCCATTTGGACTAGAGGGCGATTGGGGTCCCTGTCTCCTCCAGCCATCAAGGCTCCCAGGTGTCCCTTACTGGAGGTTGCCCACGGCCAGTCGGCCAGCCCCAAGGCATTTTAGTAGCCTCTATCTTTACCTTCAGGTTGATTATGTGCATTTGTGTAAAAGAAGGTTTGTTAACACGTTTTTACCTAGTACATCAATAGCCCTCTCTCATGACCTGGCCTGTGTATACCACTCCCGGGTTCCAGGTTTTTGTTTACCTTGCGCGGGGCTCCACTAATGCATACACAGTATGCACCCCATCAGCCTGTCTTGGGCAGCTGTTTCTTTGTTTCTTTGGAGTTACAGCTTGTTCCAAAAAGTGTGCATAGCATACTGGGCAGAGGCATCCCACCCCTGAAGCTTTTTCTAGGCTCCATCTTTAAGCCGGTGACAGTTTCCATGGGGAGCAGTTGCCAACGGGGTTTCTAGGCTTCTCCACCCATCCATTTCTCCCAAGTATCAGTTATTGGAGGATGCCTTTGCTAGATGGCTCTGCTCTACTTGAAGCTCTGCATGCAGGGGTTAAAATGTGCATTTGTGTGGTTTGGGGCATAGAATTGGGCAGGTACAGATACCCCCAATGACTTGCACCCTTGCTCCTGCCTCTCACTCCAGCTTGCCTTTTTCAGGTTCCCAATTCCCCTTTCATTTCCTGTGCATTCAGATTCTGCACTCTGTCCCAGTTTTGGGATCATGGGGACCTACAGGACTATGACACTCCAGGCACCTCTTATTTATGGCAACCTCAACAATCTCATACTGCCCTGCTTTGGATTCATCCTGCTCTGTCCTTGGAGGGTAATACATATAGTTCTATAAGTTAATACTTGGAACTAGGCTGATGCCCGGTCTTCCCAACAGTCCCTCTCCTTGAACTGCTTTCACAGGACATGGTACTGTTCCAGGACCCTAGTTGGCTACCCTGATCTGTACTACCCATATATGTGGAGCCCACCTCCATTATCACGCTTTGAGGTACACTCAAAGGTCTGCCAAGATCTTAGCCACCTCGCCCCCCGCCCCCCCGCCACCGCCAGTAGTATTTCTGAAGCTCTGTTTTAAACTAGGACGGTCAGTCTCCTTTAGACTGACTACATGAGGGTGCCCTGGGTGTCTTCCAGCCTCAAGGAACTCCCATCAGGCCTCCAGTCCCAATGAGGACTGGCTGTTATCAGTTTCGAGCTGCCATCTTAGAAAGATTTTCTGAGGTGGGATTCCTCTGCCCACAAGATCATGCAGGTGGTTCAGAGCTGGGTGGAGCTCCACAGGCTGCCCTCTTGGGACTGGTAGAGTGGGGACAGCACATGTATAGTCTGTGCAGGTCAAGAGTCTGGAGGGACCAGGTCAGTGAAGCAGGTTATTGGGGTATAAAGCATTTGTCTCCTTCCAGGCCATAACCTATCATGTGCATATTTCCCCCGAAGGTGAAGCTAGAGGAGTCTGGACTGGCTTGCAAGGGTGAGGCATGCTGCAGGGCTCATCCTTTGGTAAGTGACATCTGTGAGTCTTGACTATGAGTAAGCCCAGGACATCATATGGCAGCCATTCCAAATGGGGACAAAATATTGCCAGTTTCAGAAAGATGTGGGGTGGGGGAGTTATAAGATTCCCCTGCCCTGGAGGCTGTGTTAGTGGTCTGGGACCTGCCCAGTTCCACTGGCCTGGGGGACCTTGACTGCTCTCAGCAGGCTGATGTGGTACATGAAGTACATGAGGGAGCCATGCAGTTTGTGGGGAGAGGGCTGAGACCTGTAATTGAGCAAGTGTCTAGATAAGCCTAGTTCTAGGAGTGGGTTGTTGAGGTGTCTGCCTCATTTTAAGCGCTAACGTACACAAATGTGCATATTCCAGTTTGGTAGCAGACCTGGAAGAATCTGGAATGTCTGCCAGGGAGGGGCTGGACAGGATTGTCAGGTACCATCCAGTAAGAAACACCTGGGAGACTTGGTTCCTGGAAGAAGTTTGGGATACCCTCCCCAGGCAGTCCAAATGGGGACTGGCAATCATCAGTTTTAAATGTAGGACCCTGAGTTCCTTCAGGCAGTTGGGGTCGTGGCAGAGCTCCATAGGCTCGGAGCATTCCCTGCGGTCCAGGGCATGCTAACAGGAAGTGAACTGCACATGCACCATTGGCTGAGGTCAGCATAGACAACTACAGTCCTGGAACAAGCTCATGTCAGATGAAGCCAGTTCAGAGGAGGGGGTTATTTGGGGTACCTGGCATCAGCCTAATTCTACACCTTAACCTACACAGAAACACACACTCTCCCTGGACAGCTGGAGGAATCTGAATTGCCTTGCTGGGGCCTGGGGGTGGGGGGAGGACACAGGGAGAAATGATCAGGTTCCCTTCCAGTAACAGACACCTGGGAGCCTTAAGGGCTGGAGAAGCCCAGGAATACCTTGGGCAGCAATCCAGATGGGAAGTGACTACAGCCTGTTGAAAGCTGCCATCTCAGAAAGAATTTCGGAAGTGGGCACCCTCCTCCCCAGAGGTTATGCCCGTTTTGGGGACCAGCCTGAGCACAATAGTCCTGAAGGGCCTCAGCAACCGAAGGCCAGCTGACAGCATGCAAACTGCCTATGTGCAGGTAATGTGGGTCAGGGGAGTCAGACTCCTGAAACATGGTGCCTATAAGGAGGGCCAGGTCACTGGAGCAGGCATTTGCCGAATTCCAAGCCTCATCCTACACAAATGCACATGTTTTCCTTGAAGGCTGAGTCAATATTAGGCCTGGCAGACTTTTTGAAATCTCCTCCAGTAAGAGACAGCTGGGAACCTTGGTTGCTGACCAAGCTGGGGACCCCAGGAGGCAGCCAGTCCAAATGGGGACTACTAAATATTGCCAGTTTAAAGTTGCCTCTTCAAAGTTTAGAGGCAAGTTGGGGGTTTGGGGGGTAGGGAAGGAAAAAATGAAACAAGGTGGGATCGGGAGGAAGAGAAACCATAAGAGACTTTTTTTTTTTTTAAAGATTTTATTTTTTTTATTTGACAGAGAGAGAGATCAAAAGTAGGCAAAGAGGCAGGCAGAGAGAGAAGGGGAAGCAGACTCCCTGCTGAGCAGGGATCCCGAAGTGGGGCTCGATCCCAGGACCCTGGGATCATAACCTGAGCCCAAGGCAGAGGTTTTAACCCACTGAGCCACCCCGGCGTCCCTCCTAAGAGACAAAACAAACTGAGGGTTGCTGGGGGAAGGGGTGTAGGGAGAGGGTGGTGGGGTTATGGACATTGGGGAAGGTATGTGCTATGGTGAGTGTTGTGAAGTGTGTAAACATGGCGATTCACAGACCTGTACCCCTGGGGTTAATAATACATTATATGTTAATAAAAAATAAAATAAAATAAAAAGTTGTCTCTTCAGAGAGATTTTCAGGGGTAGGCTCCATCTGCTCAAACGTCTATGCAGATGGTTTGGGACAGACCGAAGATCCACAGCCTTGGAGGACCCTGGTTTCCCTGGGTGAGCTGATGGGGTATATACTACACTATACTATACTACATGCTGGAGCCATGCACAGATCCAGGGAGCCAGGAACCTGCAACAGGAAAATCCAGAGAAGCGGGGTCAGGGGAGCCACCTATTGGTGGTATAAAGCTCTTATTATGACAGATATTCAGAGATACCAGGGACTCGTTTCAGACCATGTAATAAATTGAATAATGCGCTGAAGTGAGTCAAATTAATTTTTGGTTTCCCAGTGCATATAAAAATTATTTTTATGCTATGCTCAGTATTAAGTGTGCTATAGCATTGTCTTAAAAAGTATACATAGAGGGAACATACCTCAACGTAGTAAAGGCCATATATGAAAAACCCACAGCTAACATCATATTCAATAAGGAAAAACTGAAAGCTTTCTCCCTAAGGGCAGGAACAAGACAAGGATGTCTACTCTCACCACTTTTATTCAGCATAGTACTGGAAGTCCCAGCCACAGCAGTCAGACAACAAAAAGAAATAAAAGGAATCCAAAACAGAAAGGAAGAAGAACTTTCACTACTTGCAGATGACATGATACTATATATAGAAAACCCTAAAGATTCCACTAAAAAACTACTAGAACTGATAAATGAATTTAGTAAGGTCATAGGATACAAAATCAAGGTACAAAAATCCACTGCATTCATACACTAATAATTAAGGAGCAGAGAGAGAAATTAGGGAAACAATCCCACTGACAATTGTACCAAATAAATAAACCTAATCAAAGAGGTAAAAGACCTGTACTCTGAAAACTGCTTCCTCAGAAAGACTTTCAGGGGTAGGCTCCATCTGCTCAAAGGTCTGTGCAAATAGTTTGGGACAGACCCAAAATCCGCAGGCCTGGAGGACCCTGACTTCCCTTGGTGAGCTGATGAAAGAAATGAAAGATAACATAAAGAAATGGAATTCCATGCTCTTGGATTGGAAGAACAAAATAGTGTTAAAATGTCTATACTACCCAGAAGCAATCTACACATTTTTTAAAGACTTTATTTATTTATTTATTAGACAGACAGAGATCACAAGCAAGCAGAGAGGCAGGCAGAGAGAGAGGGGGAAGCAGGCTCCCTGCTGAGCAGAGAGCCCGATGCGGGGCTTGATCCCAGGACCCTAGAATCATCACCTGAGCCAAAGGCAGAGGCTTTAACCCACTGAGCCACCCAGGCACCCCAGAAATCTACACATTTAATGCAATTCTTATCAAAATACCAGTAGCATTTTTCACAGAAGTGGAACAAATAATCCTAAAACTTATATGGAACCACAAGACCCTGAACTCTGAATAGTCAAGGCAATTTTGAAAAAGAAAAGCAAAGCTGAAGGTATCACAACTCCAGACTTCAAGTTATATTACAAAGCTGTAGTAATCAAACCAATATGGTACTGACACAGAAACAGACACATGAGTCAATGGAACAGAGTAGAAAACACAGAAATAAACCCACAATTATATGGTTAATCTTTGACAGAGCAGGAAAGAATATTCAATGGGAAACAAACAGTTTCTTCAACAAATGGTGTTGGGAAAACTGGATAGCTTCATGTAAAAGAATGAAGCTGGACCACTTTTTTACACCATACATAAAAATAAATTCAAAATGGATTAAAGACCTAAATGTGAGACCTGAACCGTAAAAATCCTAATAGAGAACATAGGAAGTAACTTCTTTGACATTGGCTGTAGCAACACTTTATTAGATATGTCTTCTGACACAAGGAGAACAAACACAAATATAAAGTATTGGGACTACATCAAAATAAAAAGCTTCTGTACGAAAAAAAATAATCAGTAAAACTAAAAGGCATCCTACTGGATGGGAGGAGATATTCACAAATGACCTCTCCAATAAAGAGTTAGTATCCAAAATATATAAAGAACTTACACAATGCAACACCCAAAAAACAATCCAATTTAAAAATGGGCAGATGACATGAGCAGACATATCTCCAATGACGACATCTAGATGGTCAAAAGACACATGAAAAGATGCTCAACATCACTCATTATCTGGGAAATGCAAGTCAAAACTACAACAAGATATCACCTCACACCTGTCAGAATGGCTAAAATCAAAAACAATAAGAAACAACAAAGTTCGACAAGGATGTGAAGAAAAAGGAACACTTGTGCACTATTGGTAAGAATGCAAACTGGTACAACCACTGTGGAAAACAGTATGGAGGTTCCTCAAAAAGTTAAAAATAGGGATACCTGGCTGGCTTAGTTGGTAGAGCATGCTACCCTTGAGTTCAGGGTTCTGGGTTCAAGTCCCATGTTGGGTATGGAGCTTACTTTAAAAAAAAGTTTAAAATAGAGTTACCCTACTATCTAATAATAGCAATCCTGGATATTTACCCTCAAAATACAAAAACACTAATTCAAAGAGATACATACACCCCTATATTTACAGCAATATTATTTACAACAGCCAAATTATGAAAGCAGCCCAAGTACCCATCAATAGAGAATGGATAAGAAAAGATGGCATACATATGCAATGGAATATTACTCAGCCAAAAAAAGGAATGAAATCTTGCCATTTGCAACAACATAGATGGAGCTAGAGAGTAAAAAATTATATATGTCATATGATTTCACTCATATGTGGAATCTGAGAAACAAAACAAAGGGAAAGAAAGAGAAACCAAGAAATAGACACTTAACTATAGAGAACAAACTGATGATTTTCAGATGGAAGGTGGCTGGGAAGATGGGGGAAATAGGTGATGGAGATTAAGGAGTGCACTTGTGATAACACAGGGCGATGTATGAATGTGTTGAATCACTATATTTTATACCTGAAACTAATGTAACACTGTATGTTAATTATACTGGAATTAGAATTTAAGAAATTTTAAGAAATACTTCATTGCTAAAAATGCCAACCATTATCTGGGCTTTCAGTGAATCCTAATCACTGATTAGGACCACTATATAGTCCTAATCACTGATACAGACCACTATAACAAAAATAATTCAAAAGTTAGCTATGTTATGAGAATTACCAAAATATGACAGAGAAGGGGGGAAACATTGGAAAATGGTACAAATAGACTGTGTTGCAGTGAACAAATCCTCAATCTGTTAAAAAAAAAAGATATCTGCAAAGTGTGAGAGTGTAATAAAGTAAAACACAATAACATGAGGTATTTTGTCATAAGCCTTTTTAGTACAAGAAGGAAAAATTGGGTTTTTTTTTTCTTCCTATGTAGGGAAAAACCCAGTTCATCCTTTCTGTGTCTTTTTTCCCTGTGTATCTCCTTTGCTTTCACAGAGAACACTTCACTTCTGATACTTGTGGTCACCATATATGTGTTTTTTTTTGGCGGGGGGAAGGAGTTCCCCACAACAAGAAGAAAGTCTTTCACACCAGCTGGCCGTCCAACAGTTTAAGTCTACCACTAGCTACCTGGAGAAAGTGTTAGATCCCAAAGGTGAAAGCCTCAGTCCTATTAGACTGCTCCCTACACACACACCTTGGATGACATTCACAAGCCTAGGTTGTCACCTGGGCTTTTGACCGACCAACTGGCTAGATATTGGAAGTTCCAGTGAGCCCCTCCTTGGGTTTGATTAATTTGCTAGAGTAGCTCAAAGTCCTCAGGAAACACTTGTATTTACTAGTTTAATAAATGATAAAATAAAGGATACAGATGGTCACCCAGATGAAGAGATTCTTAGGGTAAAGAGTTGGAGAATTCCAGGTACAGGGACTTCTGTCCCTATGGAGTTGGGGTGAATCATGGTCCTGGTGTGGATGTGTTTACCAACCTAGAAGATCTCAAATCTCATACCATTGGGATTCTGTGGAGGCTTCCTTATGTAGAAATGGTCAGTTATTAACTCCATTTTTAGCCCCTTTACCCTTTCTTGAGGGTTGGTCCTAAAAATTCCAAGCTTCTAATCATGGCTTGGTCTTTCTGGGGACCAATCCCCTTCCAGGAGCCACCCAGCCAGCCCGCTCAGAGTCACCACAATGAAGAAAAGATGTTCCTCAAGCTCTTATCATGTAAAAATCAGCAAGAGTTGTAGGAGCCCTGTTGTCAGGGACAGCGTCAAAGACAAATGTTACAAGGTCTCCTAGTGTTCTTATTACTTATAAAATTAAAGGGGTTTTAGGAGCTTTGTGCCAGGAACCAGGGATATATATATGTATATATATGTATATATAT
>ML107923.1:0-27875 GCA_003697995.1 Taxidea taxus jeffersonii | reverse complement strand
TATATATATGTATATATATGTATATATATACACATACATACACACATATGTGTATGTATGTATGTATATTCTGTTATCTCATGAATATTATTTGACTTTTTAAAAATGTGCATATATTACTTCAATAAAATAAAAATTAATTTAAATGTTAAAAATTTTAAAAACCAGGATGGGATGAAATCATGGGGTAGAAAAAAGAAGAACTGTCATTCTGAGTCAGGGCCCATATGACATTTAGGGATCAGGAAAATGAAGAGGAGCCAGCAGATGAGACTGAAGGAGCCGCCAAAACCACGGGAGAACCATAAGAGAGTGGGGGTCCTGGAGGCCACCTGGAGAAAATGTTTCAGATGGGAGAGAATGGCCAGGCATGCCAAGTGCTATTAGGAAAAATTAAAATTGCTTTTTGAAATTGATGTGATCAAGGACAATCTTCACAAGAAATTTTGGGGGACTGAAAGCCTGATCTAAGTCAGTTTTAGAAAGTCTGTGAGGTTGTAAAGTGACCCATTGGTACAAGAAAGAGGATGGCAATTGTGTGTCCAGGGCACACTTTGTGCAAGCCTCTGTGTGTGGTTTCAAATGAAGATTTTTGAATGTTGATGGGAATGACCTATTATGTCACAGGCCAGGCATGTGGTTTATAGCATGTATTCCCAAAATAAACTCTGTTAGGTCAGACAGCATTTACCTTTTACTGTGATCCCGGATTCAATTTGCTAAATTTTAAGATTTTTGGCATCTATGTATAACATAGATTTGGAAGACTAAGCTGGTTTTACTAAGAGAATTAGAAAACTATTTCTTGTTTCCTGTGTTTGAAAGACACACATAGGAATTTGTCAATCCTTGAATGTGTTATCACTCATTAAATTGGCTGGGCCAAGTAGGGAAACATGGTTAAAAGGATCAAAAACACCTGGGTCCTACTCCAGCTTTTTCACAATAAATGAAATAAATAAAGCTATATAATGCCAGGGTAACTTACTTTTTACTCCTTTAAACCTTCCCTGTAAAACAGTATGTATCAATATTGATATTATCTATCTCCTATTGCTGTTGAAAATTAAATAAGATAAATTTATGTAAAGTGTTTAGCATGACACTTACCCATAGCTAAGTGCTTAGCAAGGTCAATAAATGTACTTACTATCATTAATGATTATTTTCCTTTAATGATTTCTCCAATTTCTTCTATTGGCTATGGATCCATTAATGTTTTCTACTGCTTCTTGAATTGATTTTTGCAAAAAAGAGTCTTTGGTTTTATTATTGGGTTGAGATAATTTGGGTTTTTTATCATGTTGTGTGTTATTAGTTCAATTACAAGCAGCAGGCTCTAAACTAACAGAGAGGGAGGGAAGGATGCCAAGGGAATGAAACAGGGCAACAGATGAATCAAAGTCCACAGTGATGTGGGAGAGGTGAGACTAGGCGCACAGATCT
Source organism: Taxidea taxus jeffersonii (assembly GCA_003697995.1). Taxonomy (NCBI): domain Eukaryota; kingdom Metazoa; phylum Chordata; class Mammalia; order Carnivora; family Mustelidae; genus Taxidea; species Taxidea taxus. Next base: position 26,429 of record ML107923.1, on the reverse strand, counting down.
GTGGATCAGACCAACAGACACAGCAGCTGCTGAGGCTGATGGTAAGGAATGGAATGGTGTAGGTGATGTTACATGTAGAGGGAAGGAAGAAAGAAGCAGCAGAAAGAGTTTGATGTTATATGTCTATTTGAATTCAACAAAAATACCTTAAATTACATTTTATGGTCTCAAACACTGTGAAATGTTTTTGTTTCTCTAAACTTCATTAACATCACAGCATAGCATTGTACTTGGAAGCATTCACATGTGACTCATGTAAAAAAATAAAATGTGGGTCCTTCCTGGAAAAAGCAATATGGGAAAATATACAGAGGCCTGTACAACACATTGAGAAAACGTAAAAGCCAAATTTATGAGCAAAAAAAAAAAAGCATTTCAGCAAAGCACATCATCTCTGGAGTGTTTTCATCATAGAGAAAGGACAGAATTTCTTTGAGCAATAGAGTTATAAAATATGCATTATGATACTGCTATATTTATTCAATAGATAGTTTATTACTCATTGCTCACAAAAAATATTTACAGAATAGACATTGGTTGTGGGGCACCTCAGTGGCTCAGTTGGTGAAGCATCTGACTCTTGGTTTGGGCTCAGATCATGATCTTAGGTCAGTAGATCGAACTCCATGCTGAGCATGGAGTCTGCTTGAGATTCTTTCTCTCCCTCCACCCTTCTCCCTGCTCATGTGCATAAATTAATTAATTAATTAAATCTTTAAAAAAAGAATGATATTGGTTGTTTTATTATACTCCGAGTAGAAGAATTTATTTTTTTTTCTTTTAAAGATTTTATTCATTCACTTGATAGATCACAAGTAGGCAGAGAGGCAGGCAGAGAGAGAGGAGGTAGCAGGCTGTCCGCAGAGCAGAGAGCCCGATGCGGGGCTCGATCCCATGACCCTGGGATCATGACCTGAGCCGAAGGCAGCGGCCTTAACCCACTGAGCCACCCAGGCGCCCCCGAGTAGAAGAATTTAAAAAGCAAAAAAAAACTTACTAATTCATATCACTATGTCAAAAATGACCACAGCTGAGGTTTCCTGTGCATAAATTACCAAGCATCAGAAGATATTATCTGTGACAAGAAGGACAGATACTAATGTATCAATTAAATGTTAGCTGGGGAGTAATGTCTTGTTATGAATAAGTTATAGGTCATGATGTCATAGATGTTACATAATAAGAATATATTAATCAACGAAATGTTAACTAGGGAGTAATTACTCCACATAACCTTAAGTTCTTATCAGTTTTACAACTGTCTGTGGTAAACAAGAAAATGAATAGTTAACCAGTGAATGGTATGGATAAAAAAAAATGAGGAGCACTTAAATAATTCAGAAGATCAATGCTTTTCTTTTCACTTATGAGTAAGACTTTTTAAAAACCTGAATCATAAGTGTTTAAGTCTATCCATTTTCCATGCATAGCGGTGACATGAATGACATTCAACACATATCAAATCTTCAAAACTAATTTTAGATAAAGGTCCTATTCCTGTGATAGTAGAAAAAGTATAGGATAAGGAGAAAGGCAAAATGGGGTTCAAATTCTAGCTCAGTCACAATCTGGGTGACTTTAAACAAGTTACTGCAGTCATCCAAGCCTGTTTCCTAGGCTAAAATTTAGGCACAATAATACTTTCCTCACAAGGCTACTGTAAGGACTTAATCAGTGATAACTATTATGAGGAAAAGAAGATTGATTCTTAAATATTGGAATTTTCAAAACATTGAAAATCAATTTTCCTAAATTTTCCTTTTTGAGATTCTTTTGTACTCACCATTAACTGCTTTAAAAAGCATCTTGGAGCACCTGGGTGGCTCAGTCGGTTGTGTCTGACTCTTGGTTTGGGCTCAGATCATGATCTCAGGATCATGAGATCGAGCCCCTCAGAGGGCTCTCAGTGCAGAGTCTGCTTGTTCCTCTCCCTCTGTTCCTACCCCTTAACTCTCTCTCTCTAAAATAAATAAATAAAATCTTTTAAAAAATTTTTTTAAAAAGGAGGTGTCTTTAAACCCACTAAACCAGGCCCCACTAACTATAATTTCTAGAATCTTTAAGAAACTTTTCCTGTAAAGTTAGCATATTTAACCTTAGTTATGTATACCCTATGTGTTGATTATTGTAGAAAGAAAATTTTTTTTCATGGCATCTGGCAATTAGAAAAAGTAAGTTACATTGTAATAGCTATGTAGCTTGTTAAACCAATGGTGTGATCAACAACTATAAATTTGTTATTTCTGTTGTTATAAATCATTTTGATCTATTAAACCTGACCAATTGTCTGTGGCTGTTGGGTGTGGCTGTACACTGAGTCAGCAAAGATATGTAATACAGACTTAGTGTATCAGCAGAATGCCATTCCATTCGAACCCATGCTCCCTGCTGTTATGCCCTTGCTCTTTGCTGGAAATGGACACCTTGGGAAAAGGTACCAAGAGGCCAGCACAATGTTCCTTCTATGAAACTCTAACTCCCCAACAATAAAGTTTGTTAATGAACATCTACTACTAGGTAATGGGGTCTCCTAAATGATTTCGTATCTACGAATTCCAATAGCTACAAAGAATAATTGTTAAACCCCTTAAAGAAAGGACCAACCTGTTTGTCTCACCTCCTGCTGGAAACGCTCAGCAAACATTCCGTGGATGAATAAATGCTATGCTGGCTGGACTGTCTGCTCCCAGACAAGCTCCATAAACAGTTAATCAGAATTTACACTGGAGTATAAAGCTTTTAAACCTCTTACAAGACATATATTGTTGCTTATGTGAAAAGGAAACAAGGGCATGAACCAAATGAGGAAGGTATATTTGACAAGAGACTGATTTGAGAGTAAGAACTAACTACTTAATGACAAGCCAAGTTGCAATAATGGATGAGGTTTATAGCCAAAGACATTACCAAGCTAGGACAATGTGGTTCAACCAGTTACAGGACCTTTGAAGTCAACCATTTCAACCTGGCTGCAGGTTAAACTGTGAAACTGGCTTGGTCTGTCTGTGTGGCCCACAGACCTCCCTCTCTCCTTCAACCTTTTCCCTAGGTTAACAATTCCCTCGTGTGTTCTGCACTCTTCCCTTAACCTTTCTGTGTTATAAGAAAAATACAATGGTGGCAGGTTTAAATTATCTCTAAACATATCCCCTCAATCCATGTATTGCCATGGTCTGAGGTCAAATTTCCCAGGCTGTAGATGGTGAATTACCCCTGCTGAGTTGAAATAAACTCCAGTATTTTCCCTAGAAGAAAGGCTTAAGATTTCTGGCTTTTACTTCCTACTTTTCTGGATATGTGCTTTAGAAAGCCCAGCTTCCTCCTCAAGTAACGTAGTTAGATAGAATTCGACCTGGCTGAGTTAAGAGGTGGGGAAGTATAGCTCTTTAAGGTGTTCAGTGATTACAAAACAGCCATCGAGTTGAGGGATTATTTGATATGTAATCAACAATCTCTAAGCAACACTTGCTCTGGCAAGAAGATATCCAATGCAAACGGAATTGGGTATTTCTGTGGGCAATTTTTTTAGAATTTTTTGTCCTTGCATGATTCAACCTGTCCTTTTTTTTTTTTTAAGATTTTATTTATTTATTTGACAGAGAGATCACCAGTAGGCAGAGAGGCAGGCAGAGAGAGAGAGGAGGAAGCAGGCTCCCTGCTGAGCAGAGAGCCTGATGTGGGGCTCGATCCCAGGACCCTGGGATCATGACCTGAGCCGAAGGCAGAGGCTTAACCCACTGAGCCACCCAGGCGCCCCTCAACCTGTCCTTTTTAAAAACTGTGAATCACCATAATTCTCATTCTGACCAATATTTTAATGTTTCATGGCTTGGGGGGGAATGAGTATTGTATGTCAAATCCAGCACATTATAGCTAGCATAAATAATGTTAACTACTGAAGGGATTTTGAAGGCTGAATAAATAACTATGCAACAGCACGATGCAATATAGCTGTTTAATATTGTGTGTCTGGATGGGACATCTGGAACTGCTGCAGCCGCCCTGCGACCATGAAGAGAGTGATAAAGGAACTTTTTTTCTGGACCTTGAATGTATGCATTCAGACCTGCTCACTGCAGGATCCAGATCCTGTGATATGTAGCAGGGACAGAGACCACCTGTCTCCCCAGAAGAAGGAACCAGAGCAATCACTTTTCAGAAAGCTAGCCGGTCCGTAGAAAAGCTGCTGATGGTGAATTTGTAACTGTACTGTCTAGACTTGAAAAACTGACTTGGGGCATAGCAATCAGCCGTGCCAAGCTCCACTGTAGCGAAGCAGTTTTGAACTGGCAATCCAAAAGTTTGTTTAAACCAAGCAATCATTTTCCCTTGTAAAAATATGTGACTTCTGCATTTAGAGGTCCTGCCCTTGCCTTTGATCAGAGACATGCCTTCAGAAGACTGTACTCTCTTACATTCCTATAAAGGAGTAAATCCCCAAGACATTACACTGAATTTGTCTACAAAGTATTATTTGCAGTTTAACAATTACTCTGCGTCGGAATCTGCGTTTCTTTTGTCTGGAGGTCAAAACTGACACACCAAGGACGGCAAAGTAGAAAGATAGAATCTGATTCCTTGTTCATAACTTTCTTATCCTAACTATGGAGCCCTTCGGCCTCTAGACTTTTTGCTGTGTGATATAATAAATTTCCTTTTTTTTTTTTTGCTTTTGTTTCGTTTTGTTGCCTAAGCCACATTGAGTTGTGTTTTCTGTGTACTTGCACCAAAAGTAATATAACTGATTTACCTTCTTTGGTTGCTCTTTCAAAACTAATGCCCCACTCCATCACACACTGCTCTCTTATCCTCCTTATCACATATTTCTATGTTTACTTATTTATTGCCATAGTATCCCACGAAAATGTAAGCTCCACAAGACAAGAAAGTTGGTCTGTTCAGATGCCCAGTGTCTAGGCAGTGCTAGGACATCATCAATGCCCAATAATACTAGTTTAATAAATGTTGATTTAATCCATGGGATTACATATTGTCTCAAGTTAGGTTTCCTAGAAGCAAATCCTAAGATAGGGATTCAGAAGCATGTGATTTTTCGAAGCAGTGCTCTTACAGAAGGAAAGGGAGTGAAAAAAGCAGGCTAAGGTAGGCAGAGCCTCACCCTGAGCCCATGGAGTGCTCCAGAGCGTGACTGGTTCCACAGTTAGTACCACTTTAAAACAAGGGTAGCAAGCTTTCTTTTTTAACACCCAAATCAATAAATCATTAGTTATTGACTGTATGCTGCTTGGTGGGAATGGAGGAGACTGTTATCTCCAAGGCCAGTCAACTCCCATTCAATGAAGGGCAGTTCTCCGGAGAAGGGGGCAGCTGTGAGTAGTTAGTAGTGAACCTTCAGGACAGCTGGGGGGTGGGCACACCACTCTGCTAAAGGGGATCCCAGTGGGATGATAATACCCAGGAAAATAGCCTAGAGAATTTCTAAAAGCAGAAGCAATAATAGGATTCAGTAAAATGGCAGATTATAAATTTAATATATAAAAATCAACAGGGGCATGTGGGTGGCTCAGTAAGTTAAGGGTCCAACTCTTGATTTCTGCTCAGGTCATGATCTCAGGGTCTTGAGATCAAGCTCTGCATTGGGCTCTGTACTTAGTTAGCATGGAGCTTGCTGGGGATTCTTCATCTCTCTCTGCTCCCCACTGCCATCACTCTCTAAATAAATAAGTAAAATATTTTTTTAAAAGTCCCTAATTGATAACTATTAGAAAATCCAGTGGAAGAAACTATTTTTAAACCATAAACTGATCAAATATCTAAGTATTCACAAATTTTAAAAAGTATAGAATGTAAAGGAAGAAAACTTTAAAATTCTATCTTATAACATAAAAGAAGACTAGTAAACTGAAAGATGTAACATTTCTTGCATTAGGAAACTAAATATGTTAAATATATAAAATCTTCACAAATTGTCCTATAAATTCAATTTAATTCCAATTAAAATATGAACAGGAATGTTTTATCTTGAAAAATAATTCTATAATTCAGGAAAATTTAAAGCAAAGTATAACAAGAGACTGGTGCTACCACAGATTAATGTTGTAATAATAAACACACTTTAATACTTGCAAAGAAATGGGCAGATTTATGGAACACAATAAAGGGGCCAAAATAGAACCAAATATGTATGGAGAGTTAGTGATAGAGGTGGTACCTGAGAGTGATGAAGAATGAGAGATTATTATATATGATATCAAAACAGCTAGGTAAATTTTGAAGGATAAAAATGTTGGATCCTTACCTCATTCCTTAAACCAGAGGGAGCAAAGATATTATGCATCATTTGTTAATGAAAAACAAAAGCTTCTAGAAGAAAGCATAGGAATATATTTTTGTTATTGTAGAACAAGGAAAGCCTTACCAAGTAGTACACAAATCCATAAACCATAAATAAAGCCAAAGCTCAAATGATGAGAAAACTATTAGCAACACATTTGACAGGCTAGTTTCCATACTTCACAGAGAGTCTTATAAACCAGTAAAATTAAAATTGTGCAAAGTATAAGGACAGATGGTCCAGAGAAAAATAAATGCTAATGACCAATAAACTTATAAAGAGAGGCTTGACTTCAGCCACAGTTAAAGAAATGCAAATCCAAGCAATGGAAGATATTTTTTCGCCTTTTGGATTGGGAAAATATTGAAGTTTAATGTTATCTAGTTCTAACAAAATTGTGGTAAGTCAGGGAAACTCACAAAAGATTGATGGTATTATAAATTAGTGGAAATTTTGTGTAGGTGATTTGGCAATCACTTTTAATATAGAATGCACATACCCTTGGCCTACCAAGCTCACTGCTAGAAATATTCCATAAGGCCATGCTTACAAAAGTTTACCAAGATAGGATGTATAAAAACAAAAATTTGAAAAACAAAACAAAAACAAGAACTGGAAACAAATCGCTAATCAATGGGGCATTAAGATAGAATGTTCTGCAGTCATTTTTTTAAAAATATGAAGTAGATTAGTTTTTGTTGGTATGCAAATTATATGAACAATAATATATTTGATTTAATTAACTAGTCCCTTTTTAGTTTAATTAACTAACTCCAAAGAGTTGACATATTCACCGTTCATGGATTAACATAACAATGAACATGTGTGTAATATTAAACTCCCCTAAATATCTTTTCAGTTCATTGCACTGCCTCAGTGTTGTCATTAACAACTAGTGTCATAGCAGTAAAAAAACAGAAGCTATTACAGACTTGCATTTGGAGTAAGAATAAAACAGTGACTGAGAATGCAGACTGTCAGTAATCTATGCTACATAACAAGTTACCCAAAGTACAGCAGCTTCAACAACAAATATTTATTATCTCATAGTTTCTGTGGGCCCAAAATCTGTGAGTGCCATAGCTGGATGGTTCTGGCTTCAGGGTCTTTAAGGAGGTTGTAGTCACACTGTTAGCTCTGGCTGCAGTCATAACAAGGCTGAAAGAGGGCTGGAAATGTGCCTCTAAACCTTCTCTTTGGTGGTGAACGTCAGTTCCTCTCTGGCTTTTGGCTAGAAGCCTTCTTTCCATCCCTATGTGGGGCTCTCCATGGGGCTGCTGCCCATGGCAGCTGGTTTCCCCCCAAAGCAAATGATCCCAAAAAGAGCAGGCACCTAAAACAGAAGCCATTGTCTAATCTCAGAAGTGACATCCCATCTCTTCTGCTGTTGGTCTCACAATCCAACATATGTGAATACCTGTTGAGATCAGGAGCCATCTTGGAAGCTGGCTATCACACAGTCTCTGGACTCAGACTCCAGGGTTGAATCTCTTAATAGCATTTGCCTCAGTTTATACATACGTGAAGTGGGAATAATAACAGTATCTACTTCTGTTGTGAACTTTATTTATTTTTTTAAAGATTTTTATTTATTTATTTGACAGAGAGAGATCACAAGTAGGCAGAGAGGCAGGCAGAGAGAGAGAGGGAAGCAGGCCACCTGCTGAGCAGAGAGCCCGATTCGGGGCTTGATCCCAGGACCCTGAGATCACAACCTGAGCCGAAGGCAGAGGCTTAACCCACTGAGCCACCCAGGCACCCCTCTGTTGTGAACTTTAAAACATCTAATATATTTTAAAACTTTAGAATATGCTTAGGATATTTATGACTGAATTATAGGACACTTGGTATTTGCCCCCAAAAACTGGAGAATAAGAATGATGATGGTAGATAAAACAAAGATGTTTTTTAGATTATTTACTTATGTACTTGAGAGAGAGTGTGTGTGTGTGTGTGTGTGTGTGTGTGTGTGTGTGTGTGCAGGCAGAGAGGAGCAGAGAAAGAGGGAGAATCTCAGGCAGATTCCGCACTGAGCTCAGACCAGCTCCAAGCTCCAACCCATGACCATGAGATCAGGACGTGAGCTGAAACCAAGAGTCAGTTGCTTAACCAAATGCGCCACCCAGGTGTCCCTAAAGTGTTTTGATAATGGTTGAAAGTGGGTGATATATAGAGAGGTTCCTATATGAGCTTTTCTGTATTGCTTAGTTTTCCATAATAAATTTTCTATAATAAAAAGTTATGTAATTATTTACATAAAGTGTTTATAGTGGTATCTGGAACATAGTATGGACTCAATAAATGTTAATTATTACTTTTGGAATGCTAGATGAGCCAGATTTTTCTTTATTCGAATGATGTAACTTCTTATACCCAGGGTCTTTATACATGTATGATTCTGGATTAAATATGTTAACTTAGGTCTATGTAATGTTTGCTTAAAAATCACTGGTCAGGGGCGCCTGGGTGGCTCAGTGGGTTAAGCCGCTGCCTTCGGCTCAGGTCGTGATTTCAGGGTCCTGGGATCGAGTCCCGCATCGGGCTCTCTGCTCAGCAGGGAGCCTGCTTCCTCCCCTCTCTCTCTGCCTGCCTCTCTGCCTGCTTGTGATCTCTCTCTGTCAAATAAATAAATAAAATCTTTTAAAAAAAAATCAGTGGTCAGGTCAAGGGTGCCTGGCTCAGTTAGTAGAAGATGTGACTCTTGATCTTGGGGTTCTGATTTCAAGCCCCACTTTGGGTGTAGAGAGGAATTTAAAAAATTATTGATCAGGGTCACTTAGGTGGCTCAGTTGGTTAAATGTCCAACTCTTAACTTCAGCTCAGGTCACGATTTTAGGATTTAAGATTGAGGCCCATTTTGTTCTGCACTAGATATAGAGCCTGCTTAACATTCTCTTTCTCCTCCTTCTGCCCTTCCCCTGCCACTTGCGCTTGCGTACACACATGTGTGCTTTCTCTCTCTCTCTCTCTCAAAAAAAAATTGACCAATTTAGCTGTAATAATTTTTCTGCAGTACCCAAGTAATCTTTGCAGCCAAATGCAGATATAATTTCCCATATCTTGTATGCCATACCCATATCCTATAAGCCACAAGAGGGAGCCCATGTCCATAAGCATACCAAAAGTGACAAACTTAGAATTACTATTGACAAGAATGGTAGTCCACTGAGCACACATTATAAACAGACATAGCTAACAGTCCTCCAATCAGCATTCTTTACTCCTTTCCCCCAAATCGAGGCCAACCTTGTTTCCCAAGACTCCTTGAGAAAACAAGTGGAGCCCTTCCAGTGTGAGAGGAGTTGAGCAGGCTATCTTGGTAGAGAGTGATGTGGGATGGGGGAGACTGGACATACATTGGGTGCACCTGGTGGGGTGACCTGTACTTAGATTCCTTGCTGCACTGGGGAAGAGAGCCAGAATCAGAGAAGCCTGTCTCAGACAGCAAGATTCAATAATATTTGAGATCTGAGGGGCATCTAGGGGTATTCCTGACTGACATGTCTTACACCAGCTTGTTCTATTGCCTGAGATTTCCCTCTTCAGAGAGAGTTATTCCCTTAGAAGTTGGCCATGCTTAAAATGCACTTCGTGCACAGGATAATGGAAAGTAAATATTTCTTTTTTATCTAAGGCTGTTTATCAGGTTACTCAGGAGACACTAGGGAAAGGAGCGAATGATGAAGTCACATGAAGAATGCGGTCCTGGGAAGACACTAAGCACCTAGTTGGGCAAGCTAGGTGAGCCCAAGGGAGACATGGGCAATTTCAGACTGCCCTGAAGACAGTGAAAAATCACACTGAGTCACTACTTGTAACAGATAATTACAAAAACTCAGATTTGCCTCATTTTTATGATCTAGGACTCAATTTCAATTCTACTCAGCTTTGTAACCCAGTTTTGGTGGAAGTTTTGTAAAATATGTCCAGCCTTGGCTATTCTGAGACAAACATACTTTACATTTTTTCATTTCTCGTGATCACTAAAACTTGTTTTTCTCCTACGTAAATACTTTCAGTTACAGAGTTATGGACTTCAGTGTTTCTGTATGGTGCAATTTTCCTCTTAATAAATAGAAATTTTGCCAATCTCGTTATGAATTAGGACCTAACTTGGTTATAGTAGAGCCCTTCTTGCAAACACTCAGCATATCAAGATCCAAGAGTGGTGCACAACAGAATATGTAAACTACATATTGTTTCTGTGCGGTGTTAACTCTGCTTATATTTCATAGACATTTATTGAATGTCAACTCTGGGGGTACCATGATATATAAGAACAGTGATAATATGACTTGCACAAGTGGCACTTCTGAGTCTCATCTGTTCCTACTATATTCCCTCCCCTTTTTTGCTGGAAGGAGGGGCATTTATGATTAATACAGCTCATGTCAAACTTGTAAATATCCTACCCTCTACCATTTATTTATGTCATCCTTAAGTTTACAGAACAAAATCATAGGTATGGGATTTTTTTCCTCCTAAGAGTAGCCAAGTGAAATGAACTTTTTATCCTGCAGACCAAACACATCTAATGTGTGGTCTCAGTGCACCTGATACTTAACAAGATGGAAAAAGAGTTGTCAGCAAATTCTTTCTCCTATCCTCAATAAAACAAGACAAACTAAGTAATTAAAGGCTCCTTGAACAAAGCCTGTGCAGGAATCTCCTGGAGGGAGAAAAGGAGAGATGGGATGGACTGTCTTAATAGAGGGGAATGTCTATTAAGGCATGGGGACTAAGACTAAGAGGGCATGGGGAGAGCCCCCAAGGCTGAGGGAGGGATAGGTTTGGTGAAGTCAGGAGGCCGACCTGTGCTTAGCTCCTTAAAGCTACTGAAGGGGTATCAGACAAACTTAATTGTGAAACATTGCAGCAACCCTCTACCTAAGAACCCCAAATGGGGTAACTGGCTAAAGACTCTGGAATTGGCCATCATTGCCCTTTGCTGGACTGACCGTAACATCTCTTAAACTCATGCAGGAGGGACATAATCTACTTAATCAATAATCAATAATCTACTTTGCCTTCTTTGCAGGGTAGTGTAGTGGGGAAGCTCAAAGAAGTCCTAGGATATGAATGACATCTAGTAGTTAAAAAGATAAAAAAGTAGAAAGTGGTAACTACTGGTTATTGTGAAGAAAGGCATCTTTTTTATGAGATAGAAATCATTTTACTGATCTTTATGATTGTATATGTAACACATGCTCATTGCAAAAATTCAGAAATACAGGAAACTATAAAGTTTCTGTGTATGATTTTAATGGGGTCAGTTGATAACCTGCTTTTTTCCAAACAATAATATATTTTTGACATGTTCCCATGATAAGTAGTATCAATTTATGGCCACAGAATATTTCCTTGCATAAATATGTCAAACGTAATGCCTACTGGTAAATATGGAGATGGCTTTTAGTGCAGTTTTTATAAAGAAAGTAACTAGGGCACCTGTGTGGCTCAGGTGGTTAAGCGTCTGCCTTCGACTCAGGTCATGATCTCAAGGTCCTGGGATCAAGCCCTGTGTTCAGCTCCCAGTTCAGTGGGGAGCCTGCTTCTCCCTTTCCCTCAGCCTCTCCCCCTGCTCATGCTCTCTCTCTCTATCTCTCTGCCTCAAATGAACAAATAAAATCTTAAAAAAAAAAAAGGAATAGTGAACAGGAAAATGAACAGAACTTTGCACATTAACTTAATTACCTTCTTAGGACATATTTCTAAAATTGAAATTGTTGGGTCAAAGAGTACATGAATTTTTAGAACCTTGATGTGTACTATCAACTTCTTTTCCAGAAGTTGAGCAGCAATTTTTATCTCCAGCAACAGAGTATTGACAGAGTCTATTTTTTCACATCCTTATCAATTCTGGCCATTGCCTTTTTTAAATCAACAAATTCATTTTTTACTCACAATTTTAAGAATCTTCCAAGCCCCAGGAGCACCTGGATGGCTCGGTGGGTTAAAGCCTCTGCCTTCGGCTCAGGTCATGATCCCAGGGTCCTGGGATAGAGCCCCCCATCAAGCCCCATATCGGGCTCCCTGCTCAGCAGGGAGCCTGCTTCCCTTCCTCTCTCTCTCTGCCTGCCTCTGTGCCTACTTGTAATCTCTGTCTGTCAAATAAATAAGTAAAATCTTTTTGAAAAATTCTATAATAGTAATAGTTGATCAAACATTCAGTGAGATAAGTTTCAATAGACACAGTTCTGAGGCAATAAGCTTTCATTAAGGAAAAAGTAATGAATTAAAATTTTATTTGCATAACATCTCATAGACAAAGCAAATGATAATTATTTAGATATATGCTGTCACTATGCATCTCTTTCTAATGTTACCTGTAACATGACTATGGCAATACTTGTAGTTCAAAATCAGTTTGTTATTGAATCACCCATATTGACCTTTATCCTAAATACAAAAGACTTTTGTCATAACATGAACCCAGGGAAGGACTCCAAAAACAGAAATGCCTGTAATTCGTTCTTCCTTTTTTGTATATATGTATATATAAGTAAGTAGGTATTTAGACCAAATAATTAAAACTGAAAATTACAGCCATTAAAGCCCACTTTAATGTCCAGTAAAAGCTTTTTAAAGCTCCCTCAGACTGATACAATTACATTAATTAAAAACATGAGCTTGGAATAGTGGTTGGGCTTCTTATTCTTCCCATAAGTAAGCATGGTCATTTAAAGAATTTGTAGTGATGCAAATTATAGTCAGTGTAAGTCAGCACAGTGAAGAGCCAAAACAACTAGAGCACTTTAATTTAGAGTATTGGAGATAATTCATTTCAATTTAATGAATGGATCAATTACTTAATGAGCTCACCTTAAATAAAAGTGTATGCAATCCTTAGTCATAGTGTCTAAAACAAACAAAACAAGCTACAATTTTTCATTGAGATAAAGTTCTTATAGCATAAAATGCACCATTTTAAAGTGTGCAAATCAGAGGTTTTTAGTATATTCACAATGTTGTGCAATCATCACTACTCTCTAATTCTAGAACATTTAAATCACCTCAAAAAGATGTTCCATACATATTAACCATCATTCTTGATTCCATCTTCCCTTGACCCTTGACAAACAGTGATCTACTTTCTATCTCAATGGATTTGCCTATCTGGACATTTCATATAAGTGGAATCATGCAGTATGTGACCTTATAAAGTAACAGCTTTATTAATATATAATTAAAATACCATATTATTTACATATTTAAGGTATGTAATTCAATGTTTTTAGTATATTTATAAATGCATACAACCATCATAATACTCAATTTTACAATATTTTCATTGCCTCAAAAAGAAACTCTGTACCTATTAGCTGTTACCTCCCTATCCTGCCATTCTTCCCAGCCCTCAGCAACCAATAATCTACTTTTGGTCTGTAAAACATGCCTATTCTGGACATTTTTTTTTAAAGATTTTATTTACTTATTTGACAGAGAGATCACAAGTAGGCAGAGAGGCAGGCAGAGAGAGGAGGAAGCAGGTTCCCCACTGAACAGAGAGCCCGATGTCGGGTTCGATCCCAGGCCCCTGAGATCATGACCTGAGCCGAAGGCAGAGGCTTTAACCCACTGAGCCACCCAGGCGCCCCTGGACATTTTATATAAGTGGAATCATACACTACGTGGTCTTTTGTGACTAGCTCCTGTGACCAACATGTTCTTACCTGACTTTTTTTATTATGAACATCCTGGTCAGTGTGAAGTGGCATCTTGTGATTTGATTTGTATTTCCCTGATGACTAATTAGGTTGAGTAACTTTAAATGTGTTTTTTGGCTATTTATGTATCTTCTTTAGAGAAATGTCTATTTAGATCCTTTGTCCATATTAGAAATCAGGTTACATTTCTTGATTATTGAGTTTTAAGAGTTCTTTATATACTCAAGATATATGTCCCTAATCAGATATATGATTGCAAATACATTCTCCCATTCTGTAGTTTGTCGTTTTGATTTCTTGATAGTACCATTTGAAACATGACACTAGAAGCTTTTAATTTTGCTTAAATCCAATTTATCTATTTTTTTCTTTTGTTGCTCATACTTTCGGTATCACATCCAAGAATCTATTGTTTAAGTAGGAAGGAGTCATGAAGATTTATTACTATGTTTTCTTCCAAGTGCATTAGAGTTTTAGCTGTTGCATTTAGGTCTTTGATCCATTTTGAGTTAATTTTGTACGCGATATGAGATAGGAATCCAACCTCATGTAGATGTCGGGCTGTCCCGGCATCAATTGTTGAAAACACCATTGTTCCCTCACTGAATGGTCTTGGCATTCTGTCAAATTTCAATTGACCATAGATGCAGAGGTTTATTTATGGAATCTCAATTCCAATCCATTGTTCTATATTGCTATCCTTATGCCAGCACCACATTGTCTTGATTACTTTGTTTTGTAGTAAGTTTTTCAACTGGGAAGTAAGTAAGTAAGTCCTCCAACTTTGCTCTTCTTTTTCAAGATTGTTTTTTCTATTCTTGGTCCCTGGAAATTTTATACGAGTTTTAGGATCAGCTTGTCTGCTTCTGCAAGAAAAACCCACAGAATTTTGATAGGGGTTGTACTGAATCTGCAGATCAATTTGGAAAAGTACAAAACAAACTTCTAAATAACGTTATTATTAAGGTTGTGGAAGACTTTTTGCAAAGATGGCACAATCATTCCCTTCCCCATATACAGATAGATGCCATGATTTTTGAGCTCCTCCCATCAAAAATTGGGAGTCATTTCTCATCCCTTTAATCCAGGCTGGCCTTTTGACTTACTTTGACCAAAAAGAATGAGGCAAGAGTGACACTGGGTTAGTTCCAAGCCTAGGCTTAGAAATTTCTTCCACCTTTCTCCTTATTCTATCACCATGTGATCATGGTAGCCTACTGGAGGATGAGAAACCACATGGAGCGTAGATAAATCACCCCAGCTGAGGCTGTCCTAGACCAACCAGCTCCCAGACAACCTAGAAGTACCACAGCTATGACAGAAAACCCAGCTGAGATCACAAAAGCCTAGCTCAAATCAGCAGAGCTTGCCCAGTCTATCCAAAGACTCTGGGGTAATTTTAAACAGGTATTATTCAAACAATC
Organism: Taxidea taxus jeffersonii; assembly: GCA_003697995.1. Taxonomy (NCBI): domain Eukaryota; kingdom Metazoa; phylum Chordata; class Mammalia; order Carnivora; family Mustelidae; genus Taxidea; species Taxidea taxus. The sequence continues at coordinate 11,043 of ML107923.1, read as the reverse complement.
TGATTAAGAAATGGGCAGAGGACCCAAATAGTCATTTTTCCAAAGAAGACATGATCGAGAAGACTCGATCCCAGGATGCTGGGATCATGACCTGAGCCGAAGTCAGACACTTAACGAACTGAGCCACCCAGGTGCCCCCAAGGTTGTTATTTTAATATACTTAGGTATGGAGTGAGTTGTTGTTTTTTTAAGCAGTAAATATATAGGCAAAAAATTAGGCAAATTTAAAAAATAAAATGTCCACAAAAATATGTTCTTCTTATGGACATAACATAGGCATATTACACAGGAAAATTAAAAAATAAAATGTCCACTAAAATGTGTCCTCTTGGGGTGCCTGGGTGGTTCAGTCAGCTAGGCATCTGACTCTAGATTTTGGTATAGATCATGATCTCAGGGTCATGAGATGGAGCCCTGTGTCAGACTCAGTGCTGCACATGGAGCCTGCTTAAGATTCTCTCTCTCCCTCTCTCTCAGCCTCTTTCCCTGTCCCCCTCTCATGTGTGTGCTCGCTCTCTCTCTCTCTATCTTAAAAAAAAATGTGTCGGGATGCCTGGGTGGCTCAGTTGGTTAAGCAGCTGCCTTCGGCTCAGGTCATGATCCCAGCATCCTGGGATCGAGTCCCACATTGGGCTCCTTGCTCGGCAGGGAGCCTACTTCTCCCTCTGCCTCTGCCTACCACTCTGTCTGCCTGAGCTCGCTCTCTCTCTCTCTCTAATAAATAAATAAATCTTTTTTAAAAATGTGTCCTCTTTATGGTTTTATGGATAAACAAAATGTGATATGTGTGTGTGTATTTATAAATATATGCCCACACTTACGCATTGGAACGTATTCAGCCTTAAAGAAGAATGGAATTCTAATGCATACCATTATGGGTGAACCTGGAAACATTACTCTTACTGAGATAAGCCAGACACAGGAAAACAAACAAAACAAACACTGTATGATTCCACTTTTATGATGTACCTAGAATAGGCAAATTCATAGATAGAGAAAGCATAATAGAGGTAACCAGGGCCTGGAGAGTTATTGTTTAATGAATAGAGACGTGCTACTTGGGACGATGAAGAAAGTCCTGGAAATTGATAGTGGTGATGATTGTACAACATTGTGAATGTACTTAATGCTGCCGAATTGAAGACTTAAAAATGGCTGAAATTATAAAATTTATGTTATGTGCATTTTGCCACAATGTTAAAAATGTGTTTTTTTGAACCTGAATTTTTAAATATGTCTAATTAATTCATGTAGTTGGATGGACACTCTAAAACAATACAAACCCACAAGAACACATTAACCTTCAGTACAGCTCTGAATTCTCTTGACTAGCCCCATTTCTGGTTCTAGCAATTTGCCCTTCTACAGTGCCACCCAGCTCCCCACTCAATGCTTCAACTTTTGCTCCTTGGAATTGACAACAGATTCTAATTGCTGAGTTTGGCCTTTGGTATTCCCCAGCACAAGACTCAATCCGTGCCTGTGGTCCTTTTTTGCATTTCTGACACCACTGGCCTCCACCTTCCTGCCCCACCTGCTTCCTACAATCCCATCTGAACTTTGAGATGTACAAGGTAGGCTTTTCAGAGAAAATACTTGTCATATTTGTGACATATTTATACTAAAAACTAGTAATTGCTTATATGAAGTATAAATTTAACTAGAATGTCCTATATTTTTATTTGCTAAACGTGGCAAGTGGATTGGGGGGGTGGGAAACGCATCAGGAAAAATAGATGAATGCTTTTTATTTTTATTTTCTTTCCTAGTGAAGCCATTTTTCCAAGCACTACCTATATTGGTATATCAAGGACCTCAACAGCCGGACTAATAGTCACAAGCTTAGTTTGAAACACCTACAACTGTGCCCTCCAGAGAGAAAATGAGTGTAGTGAATCCAACAGTGTTTTATTGCACTGGTTCACAGTCAGTCAACGTATTACTTCATAGCAAGCTACATCGAGTATGCATTTAACCACATAAATTTACATTATGTTAATTTACACTGAAAAAGTACATTTTCTCAAATTATTTAAAAAGGGGCAATTAGGGCGCCTGGGTGGCTCAGTGGGTTAAAGCCTCTGCCTTCGGCTCAGGTCATGATCCCAGCGTCCTGGGATCGAGTCCCGCATCGGGCTCTCTGCTCAGCGGGGAGCCTGCTTCCTCCTCTCTCTGCCTGACTCTCTGCCTGCTTGTGATCTCTCTCTCTGTCAAATAAATAAATAAAATCTTTTTTTAAAAAAGGGGAGGGGCAATTAGTATATAGTGAGCACATGCCAAAGTTTTATTTAACTCATTAATGAAAAAAGTAGAAAACAGATAAAATAGTTTGGTGCGAATATGAGAAACTGGGATGGAAATGCCAGTGGGAAAAAGAATGTTAAATTCAGATGGCTGAGTTAGATCTGGAACTGGATCATATCCTACAAAGCAATAAAACCATAACGTCGAGTTATCTTCTTTACCAGAGAGGAGGGGAAAATCATACCTTGCCAATTTTTATAAGTTAACATCTAACTTTACAGAGTTATGAGGTATCTGGGCCCTAATCAGTTGTTAGCCAGACAAAGTTCTCTTTCTTGCAAGATATGACCCTCAGGTGAGTCCATTGGAAAATGCTCTAACACGATGTTAAAATATCACTCATCTTTGGCCTTTTGTCCAGTCTGGATCATTTTTCTGTATAGTATATACTACATTCATAACTACATTTGGTATGGAAAAATAAAGAATAGAGACCAACAATATGCTTGATCCCCCTTCCATTCCATCCTGGGGTGAACCTGGGATGCCAAATAAAAATCCACTCTTGCCTCAGTTCCTCTCCATATGCCAGGGCCTTTCACCAGTAAATACAAGTCCAGTGTTTAAAGCTGTAAATGTTTCAAACAGAAGGTCACCTAAATGCAAGCCAACTATTTCATGTGGTGCTCATCCAAAAAAACACAATTTGTTCCAATTCTGGCGGAAAAATTGACTAACATCTGGTCCTAAATTGAAGTCTTGCTAAAGATTTCTAAGGCTAACTTTTCCTGTTTAAATGTTGGCATTCATGCTGAATTTAGAATCTAGACAAACCACAAAGAGACCCTTCCGTAATTCTGATTTAATTGATTTTTTTTTTTTGAGGAGGTGAATACAGACTCTACAACTTTCAAAAAGTACAGTGAGGTTGTCGTAGGCAACTATTGGGGCCACATCCCTTCTTCTAATCTGTTCCCTCCCAGCTGCTCTGAATATTGATTGCTAATTGCTCAGAGCTGCCCCTTTTCTAGAGAATGGCCTTTAACCAATAAAGAACGTCCTAAGAGGATACACCCTCCTCCTGAGGCTGCCCAGAGCCAAGGATTGACTGATGAAGGTATAAAGGCCTGGACCCTTTGGTTCTTTGGGGGGAATGAGGAGGCTTGGTTGTTTGTTTGTTTGTTTGTTTGTTTTTAAGATTTTATTAATTTGTTTGAGAGAGAGAGAGAGAACGAGCAGGGAGAAGGGGCAGAAGAAGAGAAAGAGAAGGAAGCAGACTCCTTGCTAAGCAGGGAGCCTGATGCAGGGCTCGATCCCAGGACCTGAGCAGAAGGCAGACACTTAATGACTAAGCCACCCAGGCACCCCTGCCCCCTTTGTTTGAAGGTAGAACCAACTTTAGGGCACAACTCAGACTCCAGAACTCCTCAAGGTATCAGGCAGAAGCTAGACTCCAGCAGAGACACCTTGCTTAGCTTTTGATTCCTGCTTGTCCTGCTTATCTCCCCTTCTCCTGACAACACATACTCAAGAATCCCCATCACAGCCTCTGTGTCTAGAGAATCTAGGGTATCTTTGCATCTTTCCTTCAAGGGACCCAGTTAACTCCTAAGAGCTAACCAGAATTGCCAGTGTCTTAAATCAACTTACAGAAATATAAGAAAATGTATAATATGTAAATATAAAATATTAAATATGTATTTTGTGGGCTTATCATTGTTTTTATATAAACAGATAGTATCATAAGCTATCACTGTTTTGCCTTTAGGCTTTTTAATTGATAATGAGTCTTGGAGATGTTTCTTACCCAGTACTTTCTTTTGTAAAATTGTTAATACTCTGGGTTTTTTTTTTAAAGATTTTTATTTATTTATTTGATAAAGAGAGAGAGGGAGCACAAGCAGGGGGAGTGAGGGAGGGAGCAGGCTCCCTGCTGAGTACAGAGCCCAATGAGGGGCTAGATCCCAGGACCCTGGAATCATGACCTGAGTTGAATGCTTAACCAACTGAGCCACCCAGGCACCACTTGAGTACTCTGTTGTATCTACTATAATTAGGAAATTGGTCCCCTAATTTTGGACATGTAGATTTCCAATGTTAGGCTATTGAATAAATATATATAGCAATGCTATTGTGAATTCTTGTTTGTGTGAATCCTTGTTTGTATGAAATATCATAAATAATGAATGTTTTTGTAGGATAAATTCCTATCAGTGGAATTCCCGAGTCAAAGTGTACATGCATTTGTATTTTGACAGATATTGCTAACTTGCTTTCCACAGAAGTTAAATCAATTTTCACGATCACTGAAAATATAAGAGAATGGCTTGTCATCCCTCACCAACATGCCAAGCTGGCAAGCTGACATATAAAAAAAGCTATCTCGGGGCAGCTGGGTGGCTCAGTGGGATAAAGCCTCTGCCTTCAGCTTGGGTCATGATCCCAGAGTCCTGGGATCGAGGCCCACATCGCCTCTCTGCTCAGCGGGGAGCCCTGCTTCCCTCTCTCTCTCTGCCTGCCTCTCTGCCTACTTGTGATCTCTCTCTGTCAAATAAATAAATAAAATCTTTTTTAAAAAAAAAGGTATCTCTTTTTTTTAAGATTTTATTTATTTGAGAAAGAAAGAGGAAAAAAACACAAGTGGTGGGGGAGGGGCAGAAGGAGAAGAAGACTCCTCACTGAGCAGGGAGCTGAATGTGATAACCTGAGATAACCTGGGTTAAAGGTAGCCACTTAACCAATGGAGCCACCCAGGCACCCCCCAAAAAGGTATCTCTTATAAGGAATGAATTATGCATGTATTTATAGGTTTAAGAACCTTTTGTATTTCTTTTTCTGTGCAGTGTTTTTCCAAGTTTGTTATTCATCCTTTTCCTTTGCTTATAGAATTTTAATATTTTGCAGCATTCTTTTTTCTTTTTAGGTAGTTGAGTATGCAAATCTATTGTTTCTTGGTTTCTTTGTGGTATTGGGCAAGTTTTTCCCTGTTCTAAAGTTATTTTTGGAAATTCTGTTATATTTTCTTCTAATCTAATGCATCTGTAATGTGTTTGGGTGTAAAGTCAGAAGCAGTAATCCAATGCTCTTTTCCTGATGAATACCCAGTTATCTCAATATAATTTATTAGATAATCCATCTTATTATTCCTATTAGTAGCTTTCATAAAAAATGGATGTTAGATTTCATCAAATGCTTTTCGTGCATATAGAGATAATTATATGATTTTCCCATTCCCACTTTTTCTATATGAAATGGTGAATTATTGAAAAATCCTTGCCTTCATGGAGTAAAGACCACTTAGTCAAGTCATATTATTCTTTTAATGTACTTCTTAACTGTTCACTAATATGCTACTTAGGATTTTTTAATGGTGTCACTACTTGGGATTTTCATATGCATATTCACAAATGATATTGAGCTACATTTTATTTTGTTTATGTTATCTTTGTTTTTAGCTTCACTTCTTTAGAGATTTAGAAGTTCTTATTAATGCATACTTTAGAACATAGAAACATGAAGTCATTCTTCCTTGAAGATTCAGTAGAAGTCTTCAGTGAAAATATCTCTACTAGGGTGCTTTCTGGGGAATAGCTCTTTAATATTTCCCCATACACACACTTTTACTATGGCAATCAATCTCTTTATATTTCCTATCCATTCTGAGATAAGTTTTGGTAATTCCTCATTTGGACCAGGTTCTCAAATTTACTTTATAGTAATGTACCAGGTAGTCTCCTGAATCTTTTAATTTATCCTATATCTATTTTTGATTCTCTCATATAAATTCTTATTTACTTCATTTATAATTTACTCTTTTAACCTTAATTAAATTAAATAACAGTATACTCATCTTGCTTATTTTTGAAGAATTAGATTTCAGATTTAATTTCTCAGACCTACCATTTTTCCAAGTTTCTAACTTCTGCTTTTATTTTCATTAATTCATTAATTTTTATAACACTAGGCTTATTTTCTTGTGCTTTTCTGATTTCTTGATTTGAACATCTAATTCTTTACTGTCAAGCTTGCTTTTTTAAAAATTAAATATTAGGACTTCCCATTTTCCTCCAAGCACTGCTTTGTATGTATCTTAGATATTTTACTATTTTCACATTTCAGTTTTCATTTCCTCTTTGATACAAAATTGTTTATGATTTGTTGGTATAATTTTTTATTAATTTCTAATTTAATTGCATCAGGTACAAAACAGTATTGCCAAAATTAATGTTGCTTGTATTATTTCTATTTTTTTGAAATTTATTGATTTTTAAAAATCACACCTTACAAGTATTTCTTGGATGTATAAAAAGTTGTATTTTTATTTGATGAATATAGAGTTATATGAATTAGGCTATTTAATTATTTCTTCAGATGTTTGAATTCTTAGTGAAAAGACACAGAAAACATTTTTTTAAAGATGGTTTTAATACTCCTTTGTTGTAGACTATTTTTAGTGGTATAGGGACAAGATGAATACTGTTGTTTTAAAAATTATAGATGTGGGGCACCTGGGTGGCTCAGTGGGTTAAAGCCTCTGCCTTCAGCTCAGGTCATAAACCCAGGGTCCTGGAATCAGGCCCGGCACTGGGCTCTCTGCTCAGCAGGGAGCCTGCTTCCTCCTCTCTCTCTGCCTGTCTCTCTGCCTACTTGTGATCTATCAAATAAATAAATAAAATCTTTTAAAAAATAAATAAAAATTATAGATGTATCTTGCCATTTGAAACCGCATGGATGGGAGGAGCCAAGATGGCGGAGAAGTAGCGGGCTGAGACGACATCAGGCAGCAGGAGATCAGCTAGATGGCTTATCAAACCATTCCGAACACCTACGAATCCAACAGGAGATAGAAGAGAAGAAGAGCAACAATTCTAGAAACAGAAAATCGATCACTTTCTAAAAGGTAGGACCAGCAGAGAAGTGAATCCAACGCGACGGGAAGATAGACCCCGTGGGGAGGGGCTGGCTCCCGGCAAGCGGCGGAACAACGGAGCACAAAATCAGGACTTTTAAAAATCTGCTCCACGGAGGGACATCGCTCCAGAGGCTAAACTGGGGGGAAGACCTCACGAGGACAGCGTGGACTCAGGTCCTGCGGGGTCACAGAAGGATCGAGGGTGTCTGAGTGTCGCAGAGCTCACAGGTATTAGAGCGGGGAAGCCGGCTGCGGAGACAGAGCCGAGGAGTGAGCTCTCAACTCGGGGTTTCCTAGAGCCGTGGTCTGTGACATGGGCCGGTGCTCTGTACATGGGGTCCCCACAAGTTCCGGGGAGACTCCGACCCGGGAGAGCTCAGGAATCTACAGGGTTCGGAGACTCCAGGTGGGACTCTGCCAGAGACAGAGAGGCTTGGTCACAGGCTGGGTGAGCTCGGAGCGCTCCCAGAAGCCAGTGAGATGGGACTGATTACACACGATTTCCTCTGAGTGCGGCCGGAGGCTGGGGAGACGGGAGTGATTAAACGCTTTACTCTGAAGGCGCACTGAAGACTGGGGCCCTGAGCTCTCGGCTCCTCCGAGCCAGAGATTGGGAGGCCGCCATTGTCATTCCCGTCCTCTGGAACTCTACGGAGAGTGATCAGGGAACAAAAGCTCCCAAAAGCGAACCTGAGAGGATTACTTAGCCCGGCCCCTGGTAAAGGCGGTGCAGTTCCGCCTGGGGCAGAGACACTTGAGAATCACTACAACAGGCCCCTCCCCCAGAAGATCAACAAGAAATCCAGCCAAGACCAAGTTCACTTAACAAGGAGAACAGCGGATTCTTATCTGGACAAAATGACAAGGCGGAAAAACTCACCACACAAAAAAGAACAGGAGGCAGTACCGAAGGCTAGGGACCTAATCAATACAGACATTGGTAATATGTCAGATCTGGAATTCAGGGCAACGATTCTCAAGGTTCTAGCCAGGCTCGAAAAAGGCATGGAAGATATTAGAGAAACCCTGTTTGGAGAAATAAAAGCCCTTTCTGGAGAAATAAAAGAACTAAAATCTAACCAAGTTGAAATAAAAAAAGCTATTAATGAGGTGCAATCAAAAATGGAGGCTCTTACTGCTAGGGTAAATGAAGCAGAAGAGAGAATTAGTGATATAGAAGACCAAATGACAGAGAATAAAGAAGCTGAGCAAAAGAGAGGCAAACAACTACTGGACCATGAGGGGAGAATTCGAGAGATAAGTGATACCATAAGACGAAATAACATTAGAATAATTGGGATTCCAGAAGAAGAAGAAAGAGAGAGAGGAGGAGAAGGTATATTGGAGAGAATTATTGTAGAGAATTTCCCTAATATAGCAAAGGGAACAAGCATCAAAATCCAGGAGGTGCAGAGAATCTCCCTCAAAATCAATAGGAATAGGTCCACACCCCGCCATCTAATAGTAAAATTTACAAGTTTTAGTGACAAAGAGAAAATCCTAAAAGCAGCACGGGACAAGAAGTCTGTAACATACAATGGTAAAAATATTAGATTGGCAGCAGACTTATCCACAGAGAACTGGCAGGCCAGAAAGAACTGGCATGATATATTCAGAGCACTAAATGAGAAAAACATGCAGCCAAGAATACCTTATCCAGCTAGGTTATCATTGAAAATAGAAGGAGAGATAAAAAGCTTCCAGGACAAACAAAAACGGAAAGAATTTGCAAACACCAAACCAGCTCTATAGGAAATATTGAAAGGGGTCCTCTAAGCAAAGAGAGACCCTAAAATTATTAGATCAGAAAGGAACAGAGACAATATACAGTAACAATCACCTTACAGGCAATACAATGGCACTAAATTCATATCTCTCAATAGTTACCCTGAACGTAAATGGGCTAAATGCCCCAATCAAAAGACACAGGGTTTCAGAATGGATAAAAAAACAAAACCCATCAATATGCTGCCTACAAGAAACTCATTTCAGACCTGAAGACACCTCCAGATTGAAAGTGAAGGGGTGGAAAACAATTTACCATGCTAATGGACATCAGAAGAAAGCTGGGGTGGCAATCCTTATATCAGATCAATTAGATTTTAAGTCAAAGACTATAATAAGAGATGAGGAAGGACACTATATCATACTCAAAGGGTCTGTCCAACATAAGAAGATCTAACAATTTTAAATATCTATGCCCCTAACATGGGAGCAGCCAACTATATAAACCAATTAGTAACAAAATCAAAGAAACACATTGACAAGAATACAATAATAGTAGGAGACTTTAACACACCCCTCTCTGAGATGGACAGATCATCCAAGCAAAAGATCAACAAGGAAATAAAGGTCTTAAATGACACACTGGACCAGATGGACATCACAGATATATTCAGAACATTCCATCCCAACGCAACAGAATACACATTCTTCTCTAGTGCCCATGGAACATTCTCTAGAATAGATCACATCCTGGGTCATAAATCAGGTCTCAACTGGTATCAAAAGATTGGGATCATTCCCTGCATATTTTCAGACCACAATGCTCTGAAGCTAGAACTCAATCACAAGAGGAAATTGGAAAGAGCCCAAAAACATGGAGACTCAACAGCATCCTTCTAAAGAATGAATGGGTCAACCAGGAAATTAGGGAAGAATTGAAAAAAATCATGGAAACAAATGATAATGAAAACACAACGGTCCAAAATCTGTGGGACACAGCAAAGGCAGTCCTGAGAGGAAAATATATAGCGATACAAGCCTATCTCAAGAAACAGGAAAGGTCTCAAATACACAACCTAACCCTACACCTAAAGGAGCTCGAGAAAGAACAACAAAGAAAGCCTAAACCCAGCAGGAGAAGAGAAATAATAAAGATCAAAACCACATGGATGGACTTAAAGGATATTATGCAGAGTAAAATAAGTCAGAAAAAGATAAATACCATATGATTTCACTTACGTGAGGAATCTGAAAAAATAAAAGAAAACAAAAAAGCAGAAACAGACCCATAAATACAGAAACAAACCGATGGCTGCCAGAGGGGAGGGGTTAAGGGGGATGGACAAAAAGATGAGAGAGAGGTACAGGCTACCATAAGTCACAGGATGAAAGATACAGCATAGAGAATATAGTTGATTGTATTATAACAGCACTGCATGGTGACAGATGGGAGCTATACTTGTGGAAAGCACAGCATACTATATAGACTTGTCTAATCACTACGTTGTACACCTGAAACTAATGTAACATTGTGTGTCAATTATACTTCAAAAAAAGGTTGATTACAATATAAAATTCTTAAAAATAAATAGATAAAAATTATAGGTATAATTTTTATCTTTTGCTCTAAAGGTTGTAAGAGCTGAATTATTTAGACAAATCTTTTCGGGAGTTTTCAACTGACACAAATTACCAAGATATTGTAGCATGACTGATTTAGGAGTAGTGATGAGTGATACAAAGTTTTAAAGTTCCATTTTCTTTGTACTAACACTCTTCTATTATGCTAAAACTTCTGGTGAGCCTGTTACATAAGGTGCTTTGGAGGAAACTAAGGAGAGATCTCTGAGAACACTTGAGGCAGTGGCGAGCTCCAACTTCCTGAAGCAGTTATATGGGAAATGGTGACTGGAGAAAAGGATGTGTTGTTGGTCCCAAGGATTGAAGCCTTAAGTGTGGACTTGAGACACTTTTGGCATATTATAGCTAGCATAAAACCTTGAAAGGAGAAACTACAGCCTGCTAACCCATGAGTTGGCACAGTCTATCCAGTAGATATCTATCTTGTGCTATTATAAATAATAATAGTTCAGTGCTCACTTGAGCACTTACTATGTGCCAACCACTGGTACTAGGTGTGTGTGTGTGTGTGTGTGTGTGTG
>ML107922.1:13092-28244 GCA_003697995.1 Taxidea taxus jeffersonii | reverse complement strand
GGAGATAAAGACCTGAGCTGAGATCAAGAGAAGGACGGTTACCTGACTGAGCCAACCCAACGCCCTCCGCCCCAAAGCACTTTTTTTTTTCTTAAAGATTTTATTTATTTGTTAGAGAGAGAGAGAGAGAGCACAGGCAGACAGAGTGGCAGGCAGAGGCAGAGGGAGAAGCAGGCTCCCCGCCAAGCAAGGAGCCCAATGTGGGACTCGATCCCAGGATGCCAGGATCATGACCCGAGCCGAAAGCAGCCGCTTAACCAACTGAGCCACCCAGGTGTCCCCCCAAAGCACTTTTTAAACATTAACTCTTCACAACAACCCTATGAGCTAATTTAACCTTTGGTATTATCCCCCCTATTTTACAGATGAAGAAATTAAGGCAGAGAAGTTCACACAGTTTACTAGCTGGGTGGGCTGGGATTAGAGTACCATACTGCCCTTCGTACCTGCAACTTGTATTCTTCTCTCCAAGCTTTTGCTCGAGCTCTTCCTCTTCTTGGGATCTTTGTTCTCGCCTTCTATCTGAATATTGCCTACCTGTAAAACTCCAGCTCGTTCACCCCTCTTCAGCCAAGAAGACGTCACCGATTACACTTGGATCCCCTTATAGCCCACACCACGTGTTCCGTCCAGGATTCCTTAGAACCTCTTAGAGACAGCCACTTAGAACCCGACAGATCTGAGCTGGAAGGGGCCTGGCAGTCATGCGGGGAAGGGGCAGAGAAGGTGGTGACTTGCCCAGCATCACATCGCAAATTGGTAGTAGAGGCAGGGCCAGAACAGTTTTTCCCTCAGGGCTAGTTTCTCTACCCGTCTGCACCTGCGCTTTCTTCTCCGGGCACCTAGCAGCGTCTTTCAAAGGGTAGTCAGAGATACACCTGCCTCAGAATCACGTGGGGCACACACTAAAAATGCAGACTCTCTAAGGCAGACCCCAGGAAGATGCATTTTAAAAAGTGTGTTAGGAAATTCTCTTACACTCCAAAGTCTGTGCGAGACGACCGACCCATGGATTGGCGCAGCACAGGTCTCCAGAAAGTGGTGTTCAACGCGTTGGCTTTAAATTCCCACTGCAATTTCTGCAAAGAAGACATCCAGATGGCCAACAGACACATGAAAAAGTGCTCCACATCACTGGGCATCAGGGAAATACAAATCAAAACCACAATGAGATACCACCTCACACCAGTCAGAATGGCTAAAATGAACAAGTCAGGAAATGACAGATGCTGGCGAGGATGTGGTGAAAGGGGAACCCTCCTACACTGTTGGTGGGAATGCAAGCTGGTGCAACCACTCTGGAAAACAGCATGGAGGTTCCTCAAAAAATTGAAAATAGAGCTACCTTATGACCCAGCAATTGCACTACTGGGCATTTACCCTAAAGATACAAACATAGTGATCCAAAGGGGCACGTGTACCCGAATGTTTATAGCAGCAATGTCCACAATAGCCAAGTTATGGAAAGAACCTAGATGTCCATCAACAGATGAATGGATAAAGAAGAAGAGGTATATATACACAATGGAATACTATGCAGCCATCAAAAGAAATGAAATCTTACCATTTGCGACGACATGGATGGAACTAGAGTGTATTATGCTTAGCGAAATAAGTCAACTGGAGAAAGACAACGATCACATGATCTCCCTGATATGAGGAAGTGGAGATGCAACGGGGGTGGGGGTTAAGGTGGTAGGAAAAGAAAAAATGAAACAAGATGGGATCGGGAGGGAGATAAACCAAAAGAGACTCTTAATGTCATAAAACAAACTGAGGGGGGTGGGGGGGGAGAGGGGTTGGGAGAGGGTGGTGGGGTTACATTATATGTTTAAATAAAAAAAGCTTAAATTAAAAAAAATAAAAAAAATAAATTCCCACTGCATCGTGGGAAATGTAGTTTGGAACCCCCTCTGCCCCGGCCCTCCGGAGCGCTTTACGGAAGGCGCCGAGTAGGTCCGGAAATGGCCGAAGTTTCCGTGGCGGGCCCTTTCCTGCCCGGTTGCATTCTGGGAAAGGGCAGTTTCCGTTAGGTGGTGGAGGCTGAGGCGCGCGAGCGGCCGCAGCCCCACGTGAAGCGCTACGCGAACATCGCTCGGCGGGGTCGCTCCCCGCTAGCCGCGGAGCGTCCCGGAAGCAGCGGGGGACCGGAAGCGGCCCGCGGGAGCGCAGAAGCGAATCCCGGAGCCCGGTGTGAGGCGCCTGGGAGCGCAGCGACGGCGCCATGTCCCTGATCTGCTCGAGTGAGTGTCGGCTGCGGCCGATCGCGGGTCGCAGGGGGCCGGAGCGCGGAGCGGGAGGAGCTGCGGGCCACTGCGGGCCGCTGCAGCGCGGGGGTCGGGGCGGAGGCGAAAACAGGGCTCCCTGGGGGCAGGGCGGCGGCCTGTCAGCGCGGGGGTCCTCCTCCTCCCTGGCGTGGGGTGCATTTGCGCAGCGCTTCACAGTTTACATAACGCCTCAAGTTTATTGTCGCAGACGTCACTGAGGCCAAGCACCTCGTTTACGCAGTGAACTGAGCCCTGGATGGAGGGAGCTGGTGCAGGGAAGCATCTATGGTGTAGGAATCGGGCTTGTGCAGGATCTCCCTTCCTAGTGGCTTTGTGATCTGGCGCAGGTTCTGGGCCTCAGTTTCCATACCTGCAAAAAGAGGTTATTGCACTGCATGACGTCTGAGGTCCCGCTCGGGTAGTCAGAGATTCTGCAGTTTTCGAAGGTCACACGGCGAGTTAGAGGCAGTGACAGGGCTGGAATCCAGGTCCCTGGCTCCCAGCCTCCCTATGTACGACTACCAAACACAGCGCACATTTATAAAGCCTTTGGTTGACGCGGCGCTTCCAAGTCCGTGATCTCATTTTATCCTCACAAGAATTCTTCAAAGCAGAAAGGAAGATGGGGGTTTTACAGATGAGGATGTAAGGCTGGGGGAGACTGTGGCGGAATTGGGTGGTGGAGGTAGTTTCTCCCACCCCAGATCCATGGTTTTTTTTCCCTTGCCTTGTACGGGCTTTCCTTTTGGTATTTTAATGCGGCACGCAGATGTTTTCCATTCTGTGTCATCAGGTTACTAGAACATCCCTTTCTCGATTTGCTTCCAACTTGTAAGCCCTGTGCTCTTCTCAGAACCTCTCCATGAATCCCAAAAGGAGGGAGGAAGGAAGAAAGGGAAATGAGGACCAGAAAAAGGAATTTTTCATAGTGAAGAAATTGAAGTTTGCAAAATATTTTCACATTAATTGTTTTCTTTCAGGGTTGAGGAAGGTTTTTTTTTCCCCCATATTCCTAGCACCATCCTTCCTTTCATTTGATTGTGCTTAGATGTTTTTGTTAGATGTTTACTGGATGCCTGCTGGGCATCTGCATTGTGCTGGAAGTCAGACCAGCTGTAATCCCTGTCCTCAGGGGTGCATAGCCTACTGAGGCAGGCGTGTCCATGATACCTCTGTTGGAGGTTGTTGTGAGGATGAGTGAACCTACGGAAAATGTGTACAGTCATGCTTGGCACTTGAGAATGCAGTTTAAGGGTTTCTTCTTAAGGTAACATACTCAACGGTGCTTTGTAATTTTTTTGTCTGATTATCCATCTTGGTTCTAGACTGAGATTTGAGTAGCCATCTGTATATATCTATGTTCCAGAGTGTAATGGGTGCTTGGGTGTCTTTGTTCCAAACGGAGATGGGCGGGGATTATTGACCGCTCTGTAGGTACGTGGCACATAGTAGTAACGCAGTAATTGTTGTTGACTACCTGTCAGGGGAATGATGGAGAAAGAAGCTAGTTCTGTAACTGAAAAGACGCTGAGGACACTACAAAGCTAGTGTCATGCTCTGCTTTCTGTCAGTTGAATGTGAGGACGTGTGGTTTTGTTGGGGCCAGTTGCCTGTGAGGCATCCCTTTGTCCCAGGGTCCCTTTTACCACCCCAAGCTGATTGCCTGCCTTTTCTCCACAGTCTCCAATGAAGTGCCAGAGCACCCGTGCGTGTCCCCTGTCTCTAATCATGTTTACGAGCGGCGGCTCATTGAGAAGTATATTGCAGAGAATGGCACAGACCCCATCAACAACCAGCCTCTGTCCGAGGAGCAGCTCATCGACATCAAAGGTGCCTGGTGGCTGTCCTCTGTCCAGAGCTGTTTTAGCTCAGAGCTTGAGCGCCTGGGAGGTGGGGCCAGCGCACTGGAGGAGGAGATGGTGTCCTGCTGATGCAGGGGAAAGAGGTGGGGGAGAGGAAGAGTCCCTGAGTTATGGTTCTTCATCCGCGCTCTCCCTCTCTTGGCAGTTGCTCACCCAATCCGGCCCAAACCTCCCTCCGCTACCAGCATCCCAGCCATTCTGAAAGCCTTGCAGGATGAGTGGGTGAGTCCCCGGAAGAGAACCGGTGTCTCTACTTGAAGAGAGGGGATCACTGCTCCAGGACTTGGGGTGGGAAGGATGGAGTCTTGTTTTGTTTGGCCTTATTTTGTTTTTTGAGGGGCAGGATGATAGTGGAGGAGGAGCCTGGTTGTTGAGCTCACACAGATCTGGGTTCCACGCTTGCCATATGACCTTGGGCAAATTGCTCATACGTGAGTCCCAGTTTTCTTGACTAAAGGACAAGGGTTTGTACCAATCTCTCAGGGTTTGGGGGAGAATTAGAATAAGGTTAGAGTAGAAGGTAACAACAGGGATTTTTTTTTTCTTTAAGATTTTATTTATTTATGTGAGATAGAATGAGTGAGAGAGAGCACATAAGCAGAGGGAGCAGCAGGCCGAGAGAGAAGCAGGCTCCAGCTGAGCGGGGAGCCCAGCGTGGGGCTCGATCCCAGGACTCTGGAATCATGACCCGAGCCGAAGGCAGACGCTTAAATGACTGAGCCACCCAGGTGCCCCAGGGATTTGTTTTGTTCATCAGTGTATCCCCAGCGCCAAGAGCCGCACTGGACGTAGTAGGCTCTCTGAAAGACGAATGAGTGAACACATCTTGAGCGACTGTCACGCACAGTACCCGACACAATGAGGGCAGTCGGTAAATGGCAGCAGCGACATTACTCTTCCCTTGTTGGGGAGGTGACGGCATGACGTTGAGATTGGCCAGTGGATTGGAGAAGATGGGGTGGGAAAGGGTGCCTCCCAGGCCTCCCCGTGCCCAGTGTTCGGTGTGGGGTGGCAGCTCCAAAGCAGCTGCGGCGCACTCCCGCCCCTCCTGGACCTCTTGGGTCACTGATACTGGTCCAGGCTGGGGGAATACGGGGCAGTATCCTCTTGGTCAAGGGCTGACTCCTCCACCGGGTGCTCCCTGCTCCTCCCCACCCTCTCACAGTGGCATTTCCCTTCCCCAGGACGCAGTCATGCTGCACAGCTTCACTCTGCGCCAGCAGCTGCAGACCACCCGCCAGGAGCTGTCCCACGCTCTGTACCAGCACGATGCTGCCTGCCGTGTCATTGCCCGTCTCACCAAGGAAGTTACAGCTGCCCGAGAAGGTGCAGCCCCTGCCCTGCCATCCCCCACTCGGGGCCAGTCCTGCTCTGTGACACCCATTTCTAACGTATCCTTCTCTCTCAGCTCTGGCCACCCTGAAGCCACAGGCTGGTCTCATTGTGCCTCAGGCCGTGCCAAGCTCACAGCCGAGTGTTGCGGTGAGTGGACCCCCGGCCCCCTCCATGAGCAGCCCCTGTGTGCAGTGTCACATGTGGCTCTCTTGCAAGGGTCTTTGGCTTTCTGTGTCTCCCTCACCTTTAACTTTCTTGTCTTCAGGGTGCAGGTGAGCCGATGGATTTGGGCGAGCTGGTGGGAATGACCCCCGAGATTATCCAGAAGGTAAGTTGTGGGAAGTCACTTGGTTGGAATGTTTGTGGGCCCTCACTTCTCACCCTCTGCCTTGAGTCCTGTCTCACTAGAAATCCCAGCCACGTGGGACTCAGGCAGAGGGGAGCAGAGCACAGACTCAGGCCGCACTGCCGGGTTCATGCTGTGTTATCACCTCTTAGAAGCTGTCCGACCTTGGGCTGACTTAACCAACTCTGTATCTCATTTTCCTTGTTTCTAAACTGAGAGTAACAGTGTCTACTTTATAGACTTGTGAGAATTTAAAAGATTGTAATTCCTGGTAAGTGCAGCTTGTACCTCTTACTGTTATGGGGGTTCTTTGCCGATTGTGAAACACTCTGTTACACATTCTCATGTGTTTTCTTTGAGGGAGACAGAATGGGAATTACCATTTTTAGGTTTACAGATAAAGAACCAGAGACTAAGATTCAAGGGCAGAGGGGTGCGTGGGTGGCTCAGTTGTTAAGTGTCTGTCTTTTGCTCAGGTCATGATCCCAGGGTGCTGGGATCAAGGCCTACATCGGGCTCCTTGCTCTGTGAGAAGCCTGCCTCTCCCTCTCGCACTCATCCTGTTTGTGTTCCCTCTCTCACTATGTCTCTCTCTGTCAAATAAAGAAAATCTTTATAAAAAGAAAAAGAGAAAAAGATTGAAAGGCAGAGCTCACAAGAGGCAGAGCGGGTGGGATTCCAGGGCTAGTACCCTGCAGTACTCACAGAACTCGCCTTTTATAGGAGCGGGTCATTTGTGTCTTGTCTGTGCTCACCTTGCATCTCCGCTCTCTCGGTGTAGACCTGGTCTGGGAGCTCTGCAGAGCTGGTTCAGGTGCTCACTCTGCCATTTGTCACTGCTGAGGCCTTGGGGAAGTCACCTCACTCCTCGGAGGCTCAGTATCCCCTCTGTGAAGTAAGGTCAGCAGCACCGCCTCATCAGGTTGGAGTCAGTAAGAAGAGGGGATGCACGTAAGCCCTTAGTGCAGAACCTGGCAGATCACGAGTGCAGGTGACACTTGGAGATGTGACCAATGTCCAGCATGCGCTGTGCTGGCAAAATCACTTGTCTCAACTTTGCACCTGTTCCTCTCTCTCTGCCCAGCTTCAAGACAAGGCCACTGTGCTCACCACGGAGCGTAAGAAGGTGAGTCTTCCTGGAGCCAGTGGAGAGCTGGTCAGTGGAGGCGGCTGCCGCCTTCGGGGAAGAGGGGGTCGCTGCATCCTGCACTCACCACTGCTCTTGGGGGGCTTTCGCTTTTGCTCAGAGAGGGAAGACGGTGCCAGAGGAGCTGGTGAAGCCAGAGGAGCTGAGCAAATACCGGCAGGTGGCCTCCCACGTGGTGAGTAACCAGGTTCCCGCTAGCTGGGGGGCAGGGTGCCCCTGTGGTATCTGGGGCGGACAGCCAGCATGGAGGGCGGTGGCCATAGAACGGCACAAGGGCCCCAGCTTCTTGCCCCAGTGCTGGCCTTCCCAGTAATGCCATGAGGGCGGCGCTGTGTCCAGGCAGAAGGCCAAGTACAGTGGATGAGGAATAGAAGTCACTCTTGTTCCCCGGGGCTGGGGATGGAATGGGGGAGTTGTGTGGCTATATGGCTGGTTTGGATTCGGCCACAACTGGGTTTAATGTCGTGCCCTCTGCTCAGGGCTTGCACAGTGCCAGCATTCCTGGGATCCTGGCCCTGGACCTCTGCCCTGCCGACACCAACAAGATCCTTACTGGTGAGAGCTGGCCGGGCCCAGCAGGCCAAGGCGGGGAGGGTGGTGGGGAAAGTGCATGCTTCTGTCCTCTGCGTGGCCTGGGGACAAAAGTACCTTTTTCAGCAGAGGACCCAGGTGGGCGTGACTCATTTTTGGATCTCATCTGGGTCCTTTCTAGGTGGGGCGGATAAAAATGTTGTTGTCTTCGACAAGAGTTCTGAGCAAATCTTGGCCACCCTCAAAGGCCATACCAAGAAAGTCACCAGTGTGGTGTTTCATCCTTCCCAGGTAAAGGGTTCTGCCAGTCAACCGGGCTCCTCCTTCCTGAGCAGTGGTTGCTGTTGCAGTGGTCTGGGTCTCGGCCCAGTTATCCAGTGCCCTGCTGTGTGCTCTTGGAAGTGAATCGGGCCCGAGGAAGAGTGCTGAGCCTTCAGAGTGGGCACTAGGCCTTTGTTTGCAGTCATGGTGTTGCCCTGTACTCTGTAGAACCTCCTAGAGCAGTAGCCTTCAGACCAGGGGAAGAGAGGAAACAGAGCTTGAATAAGCTTATTCATAGACCCATGTTATGTTAGGGAAAGGAAAAACCCTACGCTCTCTGTAATACGAACTGGAAAACAAAGCTCAGCAAAGTCTTGACTTAGTATATATGGGAAGGACAGGTGTGTCCACATTCCCATGGTCCTGTGGGGTTGGGGGGGCTTGATGTTGACTATTGAAAGTGGCGTGGGCTAAAGTAGATGGAGAGGTGCTGGCGTAGAGGGCAAAGACCGCTCAGTAGACCAAATTACTGACCTTACAGGATTTGAGTCTTGAGGTCTGGGACAGTTTGGGTCTGAGACTGTAGGAGAGCGGCTGAGTCTGTGCTTCCCAATTAGCCTTTCCTTATTCCTTAAGGAAATTAGAAATAGGTGATGAACATGAAATTTTTGTGAAATTAAATGTATTTATTTATTTTTCATTTATTCTCTTCAGGTTTTTTTTTAATTTCATCTCAATGTGGGGCTCAAGCTCCTGACCCTGAGACCAAGGGTCACATGCTCCCCCGACTGAGTCAGCCGGGCACCCCAAAACTAAATGCATTTCAGGTGGAAAGCATTCCTTCCTTGCTGACTGGGTGCTGTTATTTCTCTTATGAAATCATACTGACGAAATAGGGTAGTTGGTTGTACCTTACAGTTTTTAATGTCCTAACCCAAATAATTGGTGGCTGACACTATGGAGGTTCTCTCTGCCCCATATTTTTCTGAGGATTAATTTGCCCCTGCAGAGCAGGGCAAGTGTGGGAGGTACTGGAACAGGGAACTTGTCCTTGCAGCCCCTCCCAGGCCCAGTGCTCAGACCCATGCCATCCCTGCCAGTAGCCATTAGCTTATGTGTCTGTTTAAACCAAGTAAAATAAACTAAAATTTAAAGATTAAAAAAAAAAATTATTTATTTGACAGAGATCACGGAGATCACAAGTAGGCAGACAGGCAGGCGGAGAGAGAGGGGGAAGCAGGCTCCCTGCTGAGCCGAGAGCCCGACATGGGGCCCGATCCCAGGACCCTGAGATCATGACCTGTGCCGAAGTAGAGGCTCAACCCACTGAGCCACCCAGGCGCCCCAAATAAACTAAAATTTTAATACGCAGTTTCTCAATTGCATTAGACACATTGCTCTCTCTGGTCTTAGAAACAGGGCGTGGGAAATTGCTCTCTGGTACAGCTGTTCTTCTTAGCACTAGATAGGCTTCCTCATCTAGGCCGGTGCTGTTTGAGTTACCGTTTTGAATAGCATTTACTACTGGCTCTCTTAGGCATCACTGGGTGGACGGATGGTGCTAGGCAGGACAGGACTGAAAGAATAGCAGTTGTTGGGGTTGTGGCCGTCCCCGGTTTTGTAAGATTGTAGGATCCATCTCTTCTGCTTTCCTTTCAGGAGCTGGTGTTTTCTGCCTCTCCAGATGCTACTATCAGGATTTGGTCGGTCCCGAATGCCTCTTGTGTGCAGGTTGTTCGGGCACATGAGAGCGCTGTGACAGGCCTCAGCCTTCATGCCACTGGGGACTATCTCCTGAGCTCCTCTGATGACCAGGTGTGGTCCCAGCCTGGACACTGCAGAGGCCTGCCGGTCTCTGAGCTTGAACATCCTGGGAGGAGGGAGCATCTTGCCAACACCAGCTGGTTCCCCAGAACCCCAGAGGAGGATGTGCCTCTGCTCGGAGGGTCTCTAGCTTGGCCAGGGTTTGCCGAACAAGGGTCCCTGCCTTCCTGAAGGGCACCCACTTTCTTACTGGCTCCATTGTTTCTGTTTTTTCAGTACTGGGCTTTCTCTGACATCCAGACAGGGCGTGTGCTTACCAAGGTGACAGATGAGACCTCTGGCTGCTGTAAGTTGCTTCAGAGGCACTGGCCTTTGTCTTTTGTTGCTTATCATTTAGTCTTATGTTTTATTTAGTCATTTATTCATTTCTTCTTAAAATACATTAACCGCCAGCACCTGCCAAGTGCCAGGCATTATGCTGGGCACAGTGCGCAGCCTGAAGAGCGAGGAGCTCTTCTCTGTTCTTGTCTGTCCTGTGGGCTCCCACCACAGCTCCGTCTCCCTCTCCCACAGCTCTCACCTGTGCGCAGTTCCACCCCGATGGACTCATTTTTGGCACAGGCACCATGGACTCGCAGATCAAGATCTGGGACTTGAAGGTAGGACATGGCAGCCTCCATCTAAGGCCCAGGTTCTGAGCCCTTGACTACGCAGTGTGATTAAGTGCTGATGGCACCTGGCCCTGGCCCGGGGGGGCTCCCAAGGGTGGAGTGGAGTGTGTGTGTGTGTGTGTGTGTGTGTGTGTGTGTGTGTGATGTGATGTGATAGGTGTGGTCTGGGGTTCCTGGGCTGGGCTGTCTGCTTCTGCCATTCCTGCTCGTGGTCCTTCCCTGAAGCATGGAGGAGGACAGCTTAGAGGCAGGCATTTGGTGAACTCCATCTTCTCCCTCTCGTGACCAGTGGGTGATGTTGTGCTACCCATCCTCCAACCGTAGGAGCGCACCAACGTGGCCAACTTCCCCGGCCACTCGGGCCCCATCACCAGCATTGCCTTCTCGGAGAATGGCTACTACCTGGCCACAGCAGCCGATGACTCCTCTGTCAAGCTCTGGGATCTGCGCAAGCTTAAAAACTTCAAGACGCTGCAGCTGGATAACAACTTCGAGGTGGGCCCCTCCCGCCCCTGCTCTGTCACTGCGGCTCTTCAGTTGTTGGTTATTCACCGAAGTGATCCAACTTGTGCATGTCCCTGACTGTCCTGTCGTTTCTGTTCTCGTGTGACCTCTGTCCTGTTTCTGGCAGGTGAAGTCGTTGATCTTTGACCAGAGCGGCACCTATCTGGCACTCGGGGGCACGGATGTCCAGATCTACATCTGCAAACAGTGGACAGAGATTCTTCATTTCACAGGTAGGGTCTGACCTCTGGGCTCCCAAGGCCCCTGGGTGCCCTGGCCCAGGACAAAGAGGGCAAATACCACCGGGCTAGGAATTTCTAGGGGTGGGCGTGAGGTTGCCTGGGCAGCTTCCCATCACCACCTGAGACAGTAGAGTTGAGTGGCTAAGAAAGTGAACTCAGGAGTCAGACTGCTGGGCCTTAAATGCCAGCTCTACCACTTAGGTGCACTTCAGGCTGTGTGACATTGGACAAGTTTCCTAGTCTCTCTGGGGAATGCTGACAGTGTGTACTCTACTGGGTGGCCATGAGGTTTAGGTGAGCTCGTACACATACAAAGTTATCTGTTTAGGCCTGCACACATCCATATAAACAGGAAGTAGCTGTGTATGTGATGCGCATCCATGTGTATACACACGTGTGGCCGTAGAACGTAGAACAGCATCTGGCTCGTAGTAAGGATTTGCCGTCGCTCGGCATATTGCATCTCTGCTTTGGGAGGGGGGCAGGCCGGACACCCAGGCCTTGTGCTGATGGAATTCCCAGTCAGCTTAGGAAGGCGCATGTAGAATGGTTCACACTCACTGGATTGTAGTTGTGAATGCGGGAGAGGACAAGTAGGAAGTGCGGGCGCAGTGGATAACAGGGCTCCTAACCTCCTCTTGGGGTTGTGTGCTGGGTACATGACTTGCCCTCTGAGAGCTGTAGCTTCTTCCTTTTTTGAAACGGTCACGTTGGCACTGCTTTGCACATTGTGCCAGCTGGGAGTTCAGAGTGGCATGCCCGGTGACAGTGCCTGCTGCACGCTGGGGAACTGAGCAAATGGCAGCTGCTTGCTGTCTTTGTTGGTGAAATTCTCCTCGTCGGCAGGTTGTTGGTGGGCCCCAGGATGCTTCTCCTGCCCCCCACGTTCCACTGAGCCCTGCTCAGTGTGTCTACAGGGATGTGCAGGCCTGGCCCTGACCCTTTACTGTGGCCCGGGCTTTTGGGAGTTGAGCGAGGTAGAGCAGCAGGCCGGAAGCACAGCCTGGGCTCTGTAGTTGGGGCTCCGGGTGTTACCCCTGAACCTAGAAGGAATTTGCTTTGCTGCTCACGCACTACCTGAATCCAGGGTGGCGTGTCACCCAGTCTCTTCTGCCCTCGGCCCAGCCCTGCACTGTGTTGGGGGCCCAGGTTCCCTAAGTGGGAACCCCGAACTAGGACAGGCGAACGGACTGTCCCAGCGATAAGCAAGGAGTTAGAGCTACTGCAAAGTATATACGTACACCAGCCGGCGGAGCAGTGAGGTTTTAAACCGAAGTGGAAACGCAGCTAACTCTGTAAAACTGAGGTGAGAAGGCGGAGAACGAGACTGTGCCCTCTGCCAGCTCCCCGGGGCTTCTAGCCCTTGAACTGAGCAGAATTGCAGTTGCCCCGAGAGCTCAGGTGGGGGCGCTGACACTCCTCTCCGCACTCAGCGCACAGGCGCCTGAGCACTGACCCGGGGAGCACTGGATGCATTTGGGAGCGTGTCCTCAGGGTCAGTGCTCAGCCCCGAGCGAGCGGGAGAAGCCTCACCACTGCCTCTTGTCTCTCTCCTCAGAGCATAGCGGCCTGACCACAGGGGTGGCCTTTGGGCACCACGCCAAGTTCATCGCTTCAACGGGCATGGACAGGAGCCTCAAGTTCTACAGTCTGTAGGCCCTGGCCCTTCGGATCTGGGAGCTGGGCCTCATCTCAGTAGAGGGGTAGAATTAGGGTGGGGGGTGGGGGGGGAAGGGGAGAGACTACTGAGGGAGGGGGGTCTCTGGGGCGGGGCATTCACATCATTTCACTCTGGTCCCGGTGGTGGCCTGAGAGCCACGGCGGCGGGGACCACCCTCATCCATGCCACCTTCAGCCTGACAGGAAGGATCATGGGCGGTAGAACTGTCACCCTGGGAAGGCTCGGGTCGGAGCCCAGGGCCTCTCCCCTCGTGGCGTTCATGAGCTTCAGTTCCTGGGAGGTGGGGAGAGGCTGAGCCAAGGGAAGCGTGAAGGGGATGGGCGTGAGGGCTCTTGCAGGTTTTTGTAAGCAGTGATTTAGTTTCATTAAAAAAAGAAAACCACAAACATAGCAGCCCCCTGTGTGTGTCTGTAAGAGGAAAACCATGCTGGGACGGGCGGGGAGGGAGCACATTTGCCAGAAGGACACTTTCACGGCCCTGCAGGCCCGGGCCTTGTGTTTCAGAGGGTGTCCTGTCACTCTCGTGCAGCCACTTCCTTGTGGGGCCCTTCCATAGCAGCCGAGAGGGGAAGGGGACGTGAGGGAAAAACAGCCTCTTCTTACTCGTGAGGAAGCGTGAGCAAATCATGAAGGCATCAGTACTGTGGGTGCTGCAAAACCTGTCCCAGGCCGGCTTAAATCCGGAGGATTTTCCAAACTCTGGCTTTTGAACATTGGAAGTAGAGCCGGTTCCAGGGGAGACGGCCAGTACAGTAAATAAACACAGATCAGGTCGCCGAGGCCTCTCTTGGGAGAGGAAGCAGAGCTCCTTGGCTGCTGAAGGCGGGGTGGCCTCTTTCACGCGATAACGAAGCTGAAACCTTAGTGTTTTTTTGCCAAAAGGGAGGAGGGCTGTTGTTGCAGGGGAGGTGTCTAAGGGGGAATGATGGAGGTCCATGGAGGGGAAGCAAGGAGAGGCCGGGTGTTTGTGGAGGGGCAGGGGTGGTGGGCCCGGGAAGTCTTCAGGACCCTGGACAAAGACAGTCCGGGAGCCTGCTGGGCTGGAAGCTTGATGGGGGCCTGTGTGGGAATGTGGGGGCGGGCATGACTTGTGAGGTCTGGCGCTGGGGCCGGGGGCAGTGGCGCAAAGCACAGGGGACCCTGTTAGTGCCACAGAAGAGCTCCGCGTGTGTTCTGGGTCAGTGTTCCGTGGTCCAGAAAGTTCAGGCATGCTGTTCTCTGCCTTGGAGGCCCACAGTGCTTACTAGGCTAGTAAGGCCTTTGAAAGCTGCAAGAAACTTTTTAACTTACTGACCCAGTTTTCTCAGGTATTTGACTAGCACAGCCTTTGTGTGTGTGTGTCTGTGACTGTCCGTGAAACTCGCCTTGGGGACCCACGCAGGGTTGTAGCTGTTGGCAGACGGCGCCGCTGCGGGCGGCCCGAGTGCCGGCCTCCTGGTAGGTGGGGTCAGTTCTCGCAGGAGACGCCCGCCAGGCTTTTCCAGCATTTGCCCATCAAAGGTCAATTTTGGGTATTCTGGTTTGAAAAAAAAATGTGGGATTGTCCCTTTTTAAGAAAAAAGCCGTCAGGCAGTTCTCCTGAAGACGGACACCCTACAAAAGGAGGACAGGTCGGAGCCGTGGTTGGCAAGTGGTCAGCCTCCCGGTCAAGGTGGGGAAGGGCGGAGCTGGACCCTCCCTGGCCCAGCACTGAGCTCTTGGTTGGTTCCCAGGTAGACGTGAATGGGCGCTGTTAGGTCAGCTTTGTTGCCTGGAAAACCACTGAAGAGATAAAGGGAGGTTCTTGGGGGACTGCGGGGATAGGAGGGGCCCTGTGGTGTGGAACACGTGTCGTGTCCTCGCTTATGTGCATTTTTTGGTGAGGGAGGGGCTTGGAATACATCTCAGAGGATCTCAGAGGGACTATAGTCTCACCCTGTTCCAAACCACCGCCCTGGAACTGGAGCCTGGCCCTGCTTTCCTGGCCTTGGCAGCCGCGTGTTTGGTTAGAAACCCCGAAACGCTTTCCGCTCCGTCCTGCCGCCCGTGCTCTCTATCAGCTGTGTGCTGGACACGATACGTACATTCTCTCATTTTATTCTTGAAACAGCCTGGCTTTTGGCTGTGCAACCGAGCAGCTTCCCTGCACCCCCCGGGAACCTCAGGCTGCCTCCTTCGCAGTCCGGGGTACGAGGTAGGAGCGCAGAATCCCAGCTGTGGCACTTAGGAGGTTGGGGCCCTCGGCCAGATTATTTGATTTCTTTCTTTTTGTTATTATTAACATATAATGTATTATTTGCTTCAGGGATACAGGTCTGTGTTGCCTTCTTTCTGTTCCAGTTTCTTCGGAGGCTGGGGATATTGTAGAACTAGAGTAAATTAGAATGCAGAGAAGTTTGTAGAATGGTGGGTGCACGTGTTATGCTGTATGTACCGAGCCTGCTGCTGCCCCCCCCACTGCTGCTCCTCCTGCTGCCGCCTCTCCCCCTGCTGCCGCCTCTGCCTGCTGCTGCCCCTCCTCCTACTGCTACTCCTCCTCCTCCTGCTGCTCCTACTACTGCT
>ML107922.1:0-10078 GCA_003697995.1 Taxidea taxus jeffersonii | reverse complement strand
TTATTTGTCAGAGAGATAGAGAGCACAGGCAGGAACTCAGGTAGAGGCAGAGGGAGAAGCAGGCTCCCCACAGAGCAAGGAGCCCAATGTGGGACTCGATCCCAGGACTCTGGGATCATGGCCTGAGCCGAAGGCAGCCGCTTAAACAACTGAGCCACCCAGGCGTCCCTGATCAGTATTATTCTTAAGATGTACCTGTGTTGACCCACGCGGTTATGGTTCACTCACTGTTTTGCGAATGCACACACCGAACTCCCACCATGCTGCTGGGACAGCGCTCATCGGAGATGCGTGCATCCCACCCATATGGGTCCGGTGTGGCCCCTTCATCACAGGGCAGTGCGCTCTGGGCAGGGAGTGCCTGCCGTGGCGCAGTGCTGCATGGAGCTGCGTGATCGTGAGGCACAGCTCCGCCATTGTCGCCAGGGGAAGGGATACAGTAAGTATGATGTGGCTGAACCTTGGTTCCAGCCCTAATCTGCCAGATCGTTCGCTTGGGGGAGGCTGTACCAATTCTGCCCCTTGATACAGCCCTAGATCTACAGTCCGATCATGCTCTTGCAGCTCTCTGACATAGCTAGCCAGCGGCAATATTTACTGCATTGCCTGCTGGCCTGGAGAAGCACCACCCCCTTCTGACTTAATTAGGGGGCTGGGGTCCCAGCTTTGTAACTGGTCAGTGCCTTGGGCACTTGGCCATGGCTGGACTCCATGCAGCCTCGTAAGAGGCCAGCTCCGTGTTTGGGGAGTTTAACACTGCAAGTGTTAAACCCAAACAGGTTGACCCTTCCCTCTCGTTCATTGGGGGCATCCTTCATCCGACTACACCACGAGGCACTGATACGTCTGTGATAACAGACACATCAATTGTTTCTAATTTTTCTGCTATAAACCATGTTTCTATGAACATTCTAGAGCAAAGGTTTTTCCTAGGATGCTAACTCAGGAGGGGATCTGTTATATAGATAATCCTGTCGACAACGACAAGCTCTTTATCAACATGGTTGTATCAGTTTGGACTGTGATTCCCATGTGAATGAGCATTCCTGTCTTCATACCCTTCACCAACCCTTAGTATTTGCTCAGTTTTAAAATTTTTGCTGTTCTGGTGGGTATATAATGTTACCTCGAAGTTCAGTTTTCCCATCCAGGATTACTAATGAGGTTGAGCATCTTCATATCTAAGCCATTTATCTTTTACAAATTGCCCATTTTGCTCTTTGGCTTGTCTTACTGATGTGTAATTTTATACATACAGGTATATACAGTCACACATTTATACTAGTCCTCTGTCTGGGTGTTGGAACTGTCTTCCCAGTGTGTGTCTTAACCTTTTCATTCTCCAGTGTCTTGTGATTTTGGTTTGCAATGTGCTCATTGTATTGTGACCATGAGAAGTCTTTGAGACTGGCTGAAATCATATTTTTTTCCAGACAGGATTTGCATTTGCTCTTGTCCAAAACCCAGGGATCACTTTAAACTCAGCTGTGGAGCTCTTTCCAATTGAAATTTGAGCATTCCCACTCCTGCCGCAGTCTAGGGATTTGGACAGCACACACCAGAGAAGAGGGAATTGTAATCCCCAGGGGAGTACTTTTTTTTTTCCAAACTATCCAGCATGGAGATCATGATAGGCAAGACCCTTGCTGTCCCTCTTTGTGTAGTGGCCATGTTTCTACTTCCCTCTCCAAGGACAAAGCCCTCTGAAGCCCCAGTTTTCATCAGAGGCTCGGATATAGACTCCCCACCTTTGGCAGGCTGTAGTCCCCTGTCCTCATTAAAGCAGAATGTCGGCCACCAGGGTTCCACAGAAGCCCCAAAATAGAATCTGGTTTTACTTCTCAGATCTTTTGCTTTTATTTTTGGCCTGTGTGCATGACTTTTTTTTTTTTTAAAATCCCTTTTGTGTTGCTCAGCAATGATTTAAACATGTTTTTATAGCGTGTGTGTAATCTAGCATTTTAGTTGTTTACTTCCGAAGGTTAATCCAGGCACGTAGTCTTTCTGCTGCTGGGACAGAAGTGGCACTCTTACAGGAAATGCCCTTACAGAGATGCCCGAGCATGTGGCCACACTTTTTAGAGAGTCACGTTTTACTGGAGCTGAACTAAGACTGAAGTATTCTCCCCCTTGCAGGCAAAGCACATGGACTTGATCTCCATCCAGTGTGGTGGAGTCTGAGGGTAGGTGGAGAGGTAGGCGAGACCCTGGGGCCTCACCTTGCCATGGCCACAGCCCTTGCCCCCGCCCCCCACACTCTCCAGAAGGGCAGGAAGAGAGCGAACCTGAGAGGCCCCTGAGTGGCTCTGCTTCCTGTTACAGGTCAGCACAAGTGGCTTGTTATCATCCCCATCGGGCCTGACCCAACTGTTCTCCGGGCTCAGGTTCCTGCAGGCACTGGGTGGCTTAGGGGAGGGAAGAAATGTTACACTGGCCAAAATTTGCACTAGATTTTGAGGTCTAGGAAAGTCAAAGCTGAGGCTGCCCCCCTCTCTAGGGAAAGCAAGGGAACCTAGTGCGCCAGGGACTCTCCCGGTTCATACATTTTGGGCATTTGTTTCTGTCAAGAGAACCCTCGGACACGAGTGACAAAATCTGTACAAGGCCTGACTGCCAAAGGTATTGAAGTTCTCGTGCCTGTGTACCCTGGCCCGGAGAGAAACCGCTGCAGCGCCAGTCTCACCGAAAGCTATGCTATTTTAGGGTCACATAGGGCAATGCCTCGTTCACCATATCCACAGGTCAAAATGCGAGGGGAAAATTACAGAGACCTAACCCTCTGGAACAAGATGGAAGAGCTCCCCCAAGGGGAAGGGCAGAGGCCAACTCAGATGCCCCCGGACTTGGGAGAGCTCTCTGCAGCCGGGCAGAGAAGTTCAGGAGAACAGACGCAGAGCGGCAGTTTTAGAAGACAAGTGGCTCTAACCATGCCTGTCTTCTAATCAAAGAGGTGTATCTAAAAAAATTTTTTGGGGAAAAAAAAATCTTAAAAAAAAAAAGAGGGGCGCCTGGGTTAAGCCTCTGCCTTCAGCACAGGTCACGATCCTAGGGTCCTGGGATCGAGCCCTGAATCAGGCTCTCTGCTCAGCAGGGAGCCTGCTTCCCTCTCTCTCTGCTGCCTCTCTACCTACTTGTGATCTGTCTGTGGAATAAATAAATAAAAACCTTTAAAAAAATAAAAAAATACTAAGTAACCTCTACATCCAAAGTGGGGCTCACACTCAATCCTGAGGTCGAATCACAGGCCCCCTGGCAGAGTGGCCCCCAGAGAAGTACAGTTTAGACCAGCAGTGCTGTTTAGCTGATGAGGCTCGGGAGGCAAAGCTTTACAGGACACTGATCTGTGGGCGACCAGGCTGTGGGGAGCCGGCATCCCAGTGTTCCCACAGAGCCTGACAAGACTGCCAGATCAAAAGCCGTGCCCCTTTTAAGAACTTCTGAGAAAATAATCCTCAAAGAATTCTGGGCTTCAGCGTTCAGTACCAGTAATAAATCTGGTTTCCATCAAAAGGAGATAAAATATATCCACACTTTAACCAAACATGGAAGACAAGACGTCTATTAGAAGTGATAGGAAACAACACAAGATGGTCTACCTTTGTGGTAAAGCACACCCCGGCGAGATGAGTCAGTTACATAATGGGATTCCATTTGCTATCTACTCAATCAGGCTTCGTTTAAACACAGCATCGGTGGGATTCACACAACCAGCCTTCCGTGCAGGCGGAAATGCTTGCAGGAGCTGGGATGCTGGAGGCAGTGGTGAGAAGAGGAAGAGTCGGGGGTAGGAGAACCGGCTCCCTGACCCCTGGAGAGCCAGTCAGCCTGGCTTCTCCCATCGCCCGGCTCCGAATCCTCGCGCTTTCACGCTAGCCCCGGGAGTACGGCCTGGGGCCCCCTGCACAGGCCAGGAGGAAGGTGGATGGACCCGGCCAGCCCCAGTCACAGAGGGCAAGACCGGCCCAGACACGGGAAGCTACGCGGCTCCTTTCCAGAGCAGTGTCTGGGGCTTCCAGGCCGAGTGTTCAGCCACCTCCAGCTAGAAAAGCCCAAAGGGCAGCCTTTCCCCAGCCCCTCATCTGGGCTATAAACTGGCCCTCATATTAAAAAAAAATAAGAATTTAGGTAAGCATGGCTTGGCATAGGGGAAAGAAATTCCAACAGTCACCATTTACTGAATGCTAGGTACCGTTCTAAGGACTCCTACCTGCTCGTGTATCTAACATCCCTGTGGGGATGGGTATTCTCCCATTTTATAGAGGGGGAAACAGGCCTAGACAAGGTCAGTAACTCAACATCACACTGTTAGTAAGAGCCAGAACCAGGGTTGTAATGAAGTCTGGCTTGGGAGTCTCTGGAAAGGACCAGTATCCTAAAGACGGAAAAGCTGGAGTAGGCCCGAGCTGAGGAGCCCCTACACAGTGTCAAGGCCGCCGGCCTGACCTGGGCTCCTCCACTTCCTCAAGCAGTTCAGTCTACCAAAGAGAGACCTTCAGAAAAAGTCGGAGGCCAGGTTTTGACCCCCTACCAGATTATTCTCTCTCTTCACCAGAGGCTGAACCCTACTCCCACCCCTCACCCCTTCCAACTGCTACCCCTTCCCAGCCTAGATCTACACATCGCTCTGGAAAGGTCTTTGCTGCCAAGTCCAAGGTGAAGGCCCAGGTCCCACACGGGCAAACGAAGGGCAGCAGCACTGTCGGCGCCAGTACCGGCCTGTCTGGTGCCTGTGCCCACTGTGCCAGCATCAGGTCCCCACGGGCTGCTGTGCCAACAGGGGCAGGACCTAGTTCTGGGGGGTCGGGGGGGTTTGGTGCTGAGACCAGTCGCCCGTATCCTTTAGCGGGAGGCTGGGAGCTCAGAGCAAGACTGAAGAGCTCTTTCAAGTTGGGCTCAGCTCATTTGGCCCCAGGAGATCTGGGCGCCCCTTAGCCACAAGGGCAGCTGAGCATCGTGACTAAAGGATGCCTAGGACCAGGGCCCCATCCTCCGGGTTCCCTTTCCTCACGGCTGCTCTCCGACTCAGCCGGGTTTTACCGCACTCTACCTTCACTTGTCTGGTTTTCTGTCCTTGCTGAGAGACAAAGTCTCCCAAATTCAGCCTTGGGAGACCCCGGGCCCTACCCCACGTGCGGCACATATTACCCGCAGAAGAGGCCACACTTCTGAAAGGACAGAACTGGTGCTAAGGAACACGCTTCCAGAAAGAAGTCCTTCCAGTCACCACAGACAGCTCTCCACAAGTGCTCCGCATGCTTGAGACAACGGTTTATTGAGCCCCTTCACCCTCTGTGGCCTTCCTGGAGCTTCTGCGCTTGGCTTGGTGCAGGCCCACGAAAACACCGACCCCTAGGACCAGGGCAACAGCCACCAGCAGAAGGACCACCCAGAGGAGAGGCCTCGGGTTGGCGTTCCTGGGGGAGCCTGCCGGAGAGCAGAGGTTTGAAGGCTCGCGGGGCTGAGCGAGGCCCCCCAAATGGTCTCCACCCCCGGACCTTTGTGACCACGCCCGGCAGACCTGAAGCTGCCCGCCTACAGATAAGGTGGACTGCATCTCTGCCTCGTTCCCCGCTGAAAGCTGTTCCACCCTCTCCTGCCCGCACAACGGCCGAGCACCCCCGGCAACACACGGGCCCAGGGCCTGAGGGCCAGTTCCCAGCGCTAGTACCTGTGGGCCCCAGCGCAGGCTCCTGCCCGTAAGAATCCTCAAAGCCCACGGGCCCTGGAGAGCTCACGAGGTTCTGGGGCCCAGCAGCAGTGCTGTGGGCAGCAGAGGATCGTCGCTGTCCTGTGAGGGGGCAGTGGCAGCATCTAGCCTCGTCTCCAGCCCCTGGTTGCCCAGCAGGCGGGAACAGGCCTGTGGACGGAAGAATGAAGGCCGCCCCCCCCCCCGCCCGCCATGGTCCCCTCCAGGTGTCCCAAGCCCAGACTCACTCGCGGGCCCAGAGCTGCACATAGTGGGGCACGTCTCTAGCCCCGAAGGGGAGCAGGCAGAGGCGCTGCAGAAGAAGTAAACCTGTGGGGGAAGAGAGAAGGTCAGGGCACGGGGCCGGCTCGGACCCACAGTAGGCAGCACCAGGCCAGGGACCCAGGGTCCAGGACCCAGGCCAAGTCCACACTGCTGCCAGGCAGCCAGCCAGATGGAGGTCTGGCCACGTGGACCAAGACTGCAGCCCCTCCTACGGAGGATCAGAGCCATGGGTGTGCCTTCCTCCTTCCCCAGGGCCCAAGTCTGCAGGGGAGTTCCTTGCCAGCAGGCAACCCTGCCCATGACCGAGCCCCCCGCCCTTGCCTGCTCCACCAATGCTCGCCCCGACTGCAGGGACCCCCGGGGGCGTGCTGGCCTCCAAGAAGGGGGCCCTCCACAAGGCAGCAGGAGATGTCCCAGTGACTGGGGGCAAGGCAGGGGGCAGGGGACAGGGTACCCCTGCTTCTGGAAACAGGGCCAGAGACAGCTCCTGGGAGGAGTAGAAGCAGGAGAGTGGGAGGAGCTAAACCAGCCCCTGGAGGCCCAACCAACTGATGCGTCTTCATCCAGCAGGGGAGGTCTCGGCTCTAGGACAGACACGTGGCAGGGACAGAATTAAGCCACCCTGAGCAGGGCTGACTGGTGAAGTCTGCCCACATCTGTGTAATAACACGCAGCTATGACACGGAGGTCTGTGTGCAGCAACGTGAGAGACAAGCATTGTTCCTTAGAACAAGTTACAGGGTAGCCCATGGCCTGGAGGGACCATTTGTGTATTCTGTAGAAAACACAAACATAGGAGTGCTAGGGTGGCTCAGTCAGTTAAGCTACTGCCTTTGGCTCAGGTCAGGATCCCCGAGTCCCAGGATCGAGCCCGCATCGGGCTCCCTGCTCAGCAAGGCGTCCTCCTCCTCCTGCTGACCCTCTCCCCTCTCATGCTCTCTCGCAAAGAAAACCTTAAAAAAACTTAAGCATGTACCCAGAGTTTATCCATTTACCTACCAGAGAAGCTGCTTGGTTATAAACATTCAAAGCAGATCTGTGTTGAACGCAGTTTCTAGAGTTAGAAGCAAAACCCCTCTAGAACATGGTGACCAGGTTCAGATGTAGGGGCGGTCGCATCTACTTTCCTTCCTCCCCCCTTGAGCACTTTGTGGGTCGCCTCTGGGCTGACTACCTTCCAGGAAGCCCCGTCTGGGACCTCTGTCTGCTCTAGCTTGCAGGGCGCTGGAGGGCATGGGGGATGAGCTTTGACTGAACAGATGGGGAGCAAGCCTGAAGAGGCATGGGGTGCTTCTTACCCATCCCCTGAGGGCCCTCTGGGAGCCAGGGTGCAGGAGGGCAAAGGTGGCAACGGTGAACCGCCGGTAGTGGGATGGGAAGGGCAGCTGTGCCCCGTCCAAGGCTACCAGCTGGGTCTTGTAGCTGTCACCATCAAAAGGACACCTGGGAAAGAAAGAGGTTGAGGAGGCTGCAGAGGGATAGGGGTGGCAGGTACAGGGAGCCCCTGGGGCAGCTGGAGCCCTGCGGCTACTCACCCGTCAGACAGGATGGGCCACTGAGGCTGCTGGAAGGGGCTGGCCCCGGGAGTAGCCCAGCACTGGTGCAGCAGCAGGACCAGACCGGGGTCTGTCCTGTGTAGGAGCCGGACCTCCACCGGGACAGGCTCACGCAGCAGCCTCACGAGGGGGTAGTCCCCCTCCTCGTAGAAGGAGCGGAAAGTCTCATCTGTGGGGTAAGGGGCTCGTCAGCCTCGGTGGGCTGGCTGTGGGCGAAGCGGGGCAGCAAGAGAAGGCCCAGGGACCCCGTACCCTTGGCGATCCGAAGCTGGAGATGCAGGGGCCCGGACTGGGTCACAGGGGCTGGTGAGGGTGGCGGGAAGACGGATGCCTGGAGCGGCAGGAAGTCACTGGCGTTGAAGATGCAGCGCATGTGAAGCCTGAGGTCAGGTGCGAGAGCACGTGGGGGAGAGGACCCAGTGTTGTGGAGGCCAGCTCGCTCAGCAAACCAGACACCAGCTCCAAGGGTGCAGCAGGGCACCATCCAGCAATACAACTGCACGCCACGGAGCACGTGCTAGGAGGACCCGAGCCCTGCCCGCCTCATCTGCCCAGGACCGTGCAAGCTGGTCCCAGACAGCCCTCCAGGGTTGTCATGGTCCACTGGGACTGGGGTCTAGCCTAAGAGACAGCACACCCTCTTGGTGGGGGCCCATGCCTGGCACCCCGTGTTCTGCAAGGGAAACTGACCCCATCCTACCCCATCCGCTTTTACCTCCAGGTCCTAAGGGCTCTCCTTTTACCTGGGAGAGGGAGCACTCCAGCCTGGGCAGGATGCTCCCAGGGAAGACATGCTGCAGCTGGAGACCGGGCCTGGCACAAACCAGGTGCTAACAGGCATCGGGATCCCGGCCTGAGCTGGAGGCCTTGCCTGAGGAGCCACCCGCTGACTTCTACGGGCTCCAGCTGTTTCCCCTCATGGCTCCCTTCCCCTGGGAATCCCTGGAGCCCTGCTGAATTCCGGCTAGCGCCCCCAGCTCCTAAATCCCAGGATCTAAAGCACAGTGAACCTATCCCTCCACCACCGGGCCTGTAGGTCCTTAGATTTTTAAAGCAAAAGACATTGGGACCCGCGCGGGAGCAGCCTGCCCCGGCCCTCCTGGCAGGGGAGCTGGGGAGAAAGACTCTGGGCAGCCGCTTGGGGCCAAGCAGTTTTGTATACAGATGCATTAGTTCTGACAGGGTGACCAGGCAGAGGTCCCGGCTGGGGCCCCTGCACTTCCAAAGTGGGTGCAACAAGCACGGGTGCCCTCGGGGCACACCCACTGGCATCCTGGGCACCGAGGGTGGTTTTGTCACTGGAGTCCACGGGTTCTAGTGGCCCCTTTCAGCCCGAGGTCCTCCCTCAACTCCTGCCCCATCATACCCTCAGAGAGCTTCTGCCCCAGGTATCTTCTGCCCCGTTTGTGGCTTCGTGACCCGAGAGGAAGAGGCTGCCAGGCCCACACGCACGGACCCCACTGTTTCTAGGAACCTCGATGGGAGTGCTTGCCGCTTAGTTTCTGCGTTCAGTTCTTGGTGGGATAAAGGCCAGTGCTCCTCGGGACCCCTGCCAGCTCACGCACTGCCAGGTGTGGGCAGACCCCACTTCGCGCTCCTGTCAGCCCCGACTGAGGGCCATCCCCCCAGCCTGGTAGGGGAGGCCAAGAAGAGCCCACAGGCTCTCCTGAGATCACACAGCAGGGAAGAGTTTGGGCGTGAACCCAGATGGCTCCAAAGCCTGTTTGAAGCTCCCCTGCGCTCTCTTCACACCCAAGCCCACAGCGCAGCCTGTTCCAGAAAGGCTCCCCCTCACCTGAAGGTGCCGTCCCGCGTGATGGAGCCCTGTGGCCCCGTCTGAGCCTCGATGTCAGACACCAGCTGGTTCTCATAGACGAGCTGGTTGCCAGCCACCTGTGGGGGCGACAACTGGGTGAGCCCTCCCAGGGGTGGTCCTGGGCACCCACCCGTGACCCCGCTCCTACCTGGACTGTGGTCCCACAGCGGGAGAGGGGGAAGCGGAAGACCACGAAGGACTCGGTCTCCTGGGTGGGAGAGCAGCTGGTGGGGGCATAGGCCATGTGGATGTTGGCCAGCGTGACCCCATGTGCCAAGGCGGTTTCTTGGGACACCACCAGGACAAAGTGGCCATTTCTGAAGCACTGGACAGTTGCTGGGACAAAGGTGGATCAAAGAGGCCAGTCAGGTCCCACAGGTTAGTGCCCATGCAGCATGGACGTGGGGAATGGGCTGCGGGACAGTATTTAAGTGTTGCCCTGGGACCTGGATGCTCATGCTCTTTGTGCCAGAGTTGGCTCGAGGGATCCCTGGATGGACCCAGATCTCCTGCTAGACAACAAAAGAAACTATAGAACTAGGAATGCCACTGAAGTTCTCTCTAAATTGGGCTGTTCCAGGGACACTGGGCTGGCTCAGTCAGAAGAACATGGGACTCTTGTTCTTGGGGTTGTGAGTTCGAGTCCCACACTGGGTGTAGAAATTACCATTAAAAAAACCTTCAGAAAATAAACTGGGATGTTCTAGATAGAAAGGTAGGGGTGCACATAAAGAG
>ML107921.1:41813-96815 GCA_003697995.1 Taxidea taxus jeffersonii | reverse complement strand
TCGGTAGGGAATATCTAAAACAAAATTAAAAATAAAAAAAAATATTTAGAAATCTGGTGGCAAATGCTAGAAGGAAATGTTAAGGGACTAATGGTTACCTGCCAAAGATAAGAATCAGGAATAGGGAGAAATAGAATTAGAAATGCTAATTTTTGTTATGAGCCTTATAAAGCTTCAAGACATTTAAAACCATGCTCATGTATTCTCCGATTCAAAAAATAAATTAAACACATAAATCTGTGATTCATATATACTTGCAAAATACTATTCTAATTCTATTTATTCTCCAACTGGTAATGAATGAAATAATGGCAACCTCAAGAGAAACAAATAGGTTGTTCTAGTTGAAACATAAAGTAAGACCACTATGACTAAATGAATTCATCATTAATTATTTTTTTGCATACACAAAGCCTTAGCACAGCTATATATAAAACATTTGATATTGTAAAACATCAGCATATGCTCAGAATGAGGGGTAGCCTGAACATTTTAGGGTATTAAAAGGTAGTGGCAAGTTGATATAAATTGGTGGGTGAAGAGTTCTTCCAGGCTATGGAATTGTAATCCAAATCATGGAATTCCCTGAGAAAATAGATTAGCAAAGGAGAGCTGCTATGTTAATGTGACACGGGAGACAGTTTTAATAATAATTGGAGAGAGCCAATGACAAGAGAAATTCAAAATATGACTGAAGTGAGAAACCAGAGGAGAAGAAAACCAGGATAATTATATATGGCAGGTCCCCAAATCAGGTCACCTTAAATCAGTGATTTCAGACTGATTTGGCTGGAGAAGAAAGCACACCAAGGGCTCCAGGAAAGTGTGATGTTTGATCATTTCAAAAACAGCCTCTGGAAGGTAGTTAACTTCCCAGTCTTGCAGTTCTAGTGGAGGCTGTCCCAGGCTGTGTGACACCAGGGTATGGTGGGAGCATGGAAGGCTATCATGCCCCTTTCAGCTTCAAGCAGAGCCACTCCAGGTTGCATTTCCATGTTAAGAGTTCTGCTCGAACAGATAGTTTCATGGCTGAAAACCAGGTCTGAAAAATACTGGTCTACCCCAAATTCTTGGCTTTATTTTTTTTTTTTTAAGATGTATGTATGTATATATGTATGTATTTTTGAGAGAGAGAGAGAGAGTATGAGGGCAGGAGTAGGCAGAGGGAGAGAGAGAATCTGGGGCAGACTCACTCCCCAGTTAGCGCAGAGCCAAATTAGGGCTCGATTTCATGACCCTGAAATCATGCCCTGAGCTGGAATCAAGAGTCTCAAAAGTCAAGAGTCAGATGCTTAACCAACTGAGCCACCCAGGTGCCTCCGAGCCACCCAGTTCTCTGTTTTACATGTCTAGAAATAAGAGCCTTTTAAGTAGTGACCCAAGGCGGAAAAAAAATAAAAATCTGATAGCAGAGTTAGAACCAGGAGGCAGGCTTCCTGAAAGCTAGTTAACGTGTTTTCTCCCACCCAGGTGATCCTGGCAATTTTGCCCTTCTGTTAAAGTAAATATATTTTACTAAATATGTTAGTTACTACTTTGTATGACAAGTCTTAAAAAGTGTGGGATGTAATGAAAAGAAGTATCAGCACCCCTGATTTAACTCTCTTCAAGTAGTACGCAACATCTAGTTTTGGTTTTAAACCCTTCATTTACTAGTAGGTCATATTCTGTCTTATGCTCTCTTGGCAGTTTTGCCTGTTCCATCTACTCTGAGTTGCTTTGTGGAATAAAGTCACTAATGACTTGGTTGCAGGCACTATGGCTTAATGATTCATAGAAGTAAAGCACTGTCTCTTTAGGACTTGTTGGTTTATTGGTACATGAATCCTTCTCAGATTGCTTCTTCCCCTATTCTCTCCGCCTCTCCTCTCTCTTTCTTCCCTCTCGAGGGAAGGGACTGATTTTGTTCCCAGCAGCTCTCTGATTGATGTATCCACAGTTCCTCTTTTTTATGGACAGAGCAACCCAACAAAAGGATACAACAAAAGGACATGAGATCATTTCCCACTTACGTTCTCTGCAAAAATGTCTGATTTCTCTAAACTAGAAATATTTTATTCTTAACAACCATAATTATGTCACACACACACACACACACACACACACACACACACACACACACCGGCAGCAGCTTTAAGCTCACTATTTTGACTACCTAAGAAAATAAGTTAATTTTCATAAGAGAGTTAAAATAATCCAATAACTAATTGTTACTCTGACAAATATATCTCTAGAAGAAATAGCTTCTATTACCCCCCCTTCCTCCATCTTAATATTTTAAAAAGACAACTGAAACCTAGCAGGCTATTTTTATAAAATCACCTTTTACATAGGATCCTCTTTAAGGACAAGAGAGTTGTCATGTGCTGAAATGGATGTACGAGGTAATTATATTGGTTGCAGCTTGCAGAACAGGATAAAGAGGGGAAGTGGGATTTGACAAAATGATGAATATTCTATAGCAAAGTTCTCCATACTAATATAAATAAGTTATATGGTATCAAGGAAAGAAGCAACACCAGCACCGAGCTTAAAACCATTAGACACCATGAACTTGTGCTGATTAGATTTGTTCTTGTGTTCTGCCTTGGAAAAGATATTAAATCACAGATCTACTTGGGGATGGGCTAGGATACTTCTAAGAGTTTATAGCTGAACTGGTGACCTGATTAAAGACAAAAAAGCATCATTTAAAGGAAGACCACTGAATCTTAGTTTTGCCAAGCCTACTTATAAAATGCCTTTCAAATGGCTGAGTCTCAGACTGCTTTCTGCATATCTGATTAAAGTCTTCAAAAGAGAAAATTAAACAAAAGTAAATGATAATTTACAGGATGTTACTTTGCTGTATAAAAATATCATGCTGATAATTCAAAGGCAAATTTTGAGATATGTAAATGCTGTCATTCGTGGAGAAAATGAATTGAATATGCTTCCTTTTTGTTAGGTTGTATGGTTTCATAACAAACAAGTTTTCCTCTGCTGAGATCCAAAACCATTTGGAATCTGATTTTAGTCATTTTAATAAAAAAATCCCAGGAACTCTACAGTTTCAATTGGAAATTTGCTATTTCCATGAGGAAATAGTGCCTGATCGTGGGGATTTGAACGGCCACCAGAGTGCTATTCCTAGCTCTCCTGCTCACCAGCTGCTGGACCCAGATTGTGCTGAAAGCAGTGATAATTAATTGTGCTATCTCTTGATTCACAAGGACTCTGGTAGTGAAAATACTGCCAAATACTCAGTTTTACCTTTTTTCCAAAGAAAGTCACAATATTAAAAAATGCTAATTATGTTGTGTGCAACAATCCATGGGACATAATCCCAGAATTTTGATTCAGCTTTATGGAAAGAGCATCAGTTGTTCAGGTCTTGTTTGGTGACTTGGTGAAAATAAAAATCATGGCTTTTAAAAACAGTGAAAATGCAGGCAGTGGTCAGTAATGTGTTTCGCTAACAAAGGCATCAACCAGCTAACAAAGTTAAAACAGCACAGCCCGTGTTAGAGGAAACAAAGAACTTTTGTTCTAAGCTATCAGTTCTGTTTGCTGATTAAGATTCAGATTTATTCTGTTTGTCAACATCCTATGGTACTCCTCTCCATGTTACATTTAACTACTGTGCAACTGTGCTCAGAGCTTTGTGGTCTTTTTTTTTTTGAAAATCTGAATTTCTTTTCTTTTCTTTTCTTTAAAAATTTTTAATTTTTTTATAAACATATAATGTGTTATTAGCCCCAGGGGTACATGTCTGTGAATTGCCAGGTTTTCACACTTCACAGCACTCACCATAGCACATACCCTCCCCAATGTCCATAACCCAACCACCCTCTCCCTCCCCCCCGCCCCCCGGCCCCCCTCAGTTTGTTTTGTGACATTAAGAGTCTCTTATGCTTTGTCTCCCTCCTGATCCCATCTTGTTTCATTTATTCTTTTCCTACCTCCCAAGCCCCCCTCCATTGCATCTCCACTTCCTCATATCAGGAAGATCATATGATAGTTGTCTTTCTCCAATTGACTTATTTTGCTAAGCATAATACCCTCTAGTTCCACCCACGTCGTCGCAAATGACAAGATTTCATTTTTTGATGGCTGCATAGTATTCCATTGTGTATATATATTTGTGGTCCTTTTTAAACTAATTTCTTTCCCGCACAGCAGTTAGGGCCCCGTCAGAGAAGCAGAACCACTGGGCTTTGTTGCTGACTAGGTCTTGCACCATTGGGGAAGCTGATTATGTCATCTTTGTAAGGCGGTTGTCCTTGCTTCTGATACTGGAGCTGGAAGTTCACAGGGCTGCCTCCACAAAGCATCACATACCGGTTGGCTTAAAAGCTTAAAATAATGGAGCTGTATTGTTCCCAAGCATATATGCCACACCCACCTAACTCAGACATGGGAAAGACATTTTTCCTGCTAATGATGTTTAAATCTTTACCACTAATCAAAAACAATTCTATCAATCACCCAGAAAGTTTTGACTGGATAACTGAACATTAGGCTCACTGGTTTAATTTGCCTTTGTGCCGTCAACTACAAGTAAAGGACTTGAAGCCCATCAAGTCCAAGCCTGGAGATCTTGAGGGCTTTACTTTTCAGTTGAATCAGGCAAATTTGGAAACAAACAAAAATATCAGGCAGTTGCCTTTCTTGATAATCTTATTAGCAGGTGAGGGGGGAATGCAGTGCATAATCACAAGGGCTTTGGACCAGGTGGATTCGAGTTTCAAACACAGTCCTGTCCCTTAGCAGTGTGGAACTTGGGGAAAATTTCTTAATCTCTCTGTCTCTATTGTATTCCTGGCCCATAAGTATATAGATGACCTTAAAAGCTTCCTGAAAGGGTCATTGTGAGGTTGAAAGGAGGAAATAGATGTGAGGAACTTGGCACAAAGCTGGACATGTAGTAAGTGTTTAAGTGCCCTGTTGGCTTATCTCCCCTCCTTCTTTTCTTCTGTCTGTTTCTCCTCTTTCTTCTTTTCTGCCTTTTTCCTGAACTTTGAGAGCAACAAAATGGGTGTTTTCAGTTCCTCACAGCACTGAACTTTGCTTTTCTACTGTATGTGCCCAACCTAAGTCTTATGAACAATAAGACAGGGGAGTCTTTAAATACCAACTTATTTCAGAGACCCAGAGTGGGTGGTTTTTGGAGTAGCATCTTTGAGAGCAGCTGGAAATGAAAATGCTTATTTCTAAGACAACAAAAGGGAGAAAATGTTCCATTTGAAAATACTGTGTGATAAGTAAACATGGTGAACTTTTTCTAGAGAGGTCCTTGAAATTTCTTTAGGCAGAATTTAAAGAGCAAAATTAAACAGTAATGAATTTCCTTCCTCCCAGAAAGTGGGAAGTACTTTCTCAGGCCTCTTTTTCCTCCTGTCTGTATTCTCCACACATACAAAGCCACTCCTCTTCACAATCCCCGCTCAAGCCCCCCACTCAGTTTAGTGCTCTCTCTTCTCTCATAAATCATAACTGTTTTCAATAACCACTCATGTGAGCATGTACTAGAATCTTCTCTTAAAAAAAAAAAAGATTGATTCATGTATTTGAGAGAGGGAGTGTGTGTGTGTTTGTGAAAGTGGGGGTAGGAGGAGGGAGAGGGAGAGAGAATCCCAAGCAGACTCCCCACTGAGTGCCTAGTCCCACATGGGGCCCGATCTCACAACCCTGAGGTTATGACCTGCTCTGAAATCACCAGTTGGATGCTTAACCAACTGAGCCAGCCAGGGCCCCCGACGTGTTAGAATCTGCTATTATCAGTGACACCTTGGTGTGCTGTCTCTGTCTTCTCTCCTTATCCTCTAAGACCCATGACAGTAGAGATTTCATCAAACATTTCATTTACCAAATGCTTAAAATAGTCAAGACATCTAGGATGTACTCTAATAAAAAATGATGAGGGATGGAAAAGAAAGGACTGGAAAACGAGAGAACAGATGGAAAGATGTAGAACAGTGTGGAAAAGAATGAAAAAGAAGTTCATAGGGAGTCTGAAATCTTTCCACATGCCAGTGCTTGAGATGGTATAAAGCGATGACCTTGGCCGATGGATGTTACTGTTGCCCAGTAGAACGCACATTTCCCGTGTCATCAGGTGCGTCTGAAATCCTCTTGTCTCCTGCACCCAACATCAGTTCCACACGCGTTTATCAGTTTTATTGCTGCCCCATCTAGTCTTTCAGACTTCTCTAACAGTAACCCCCTCTGCTAAGAGAACACAAGCTAATATCCTAATGCAGTAAGATCTCACAGATGCAGATTGCAGAGACAAGATTTTTTGGAAAACAAATGAAAGAAGGGAGAGTCCACTACTCATTTTTATCACCACTTCCTCAGAGGTTCTGAAAAGAGAAGCATAGATCCATTCTTATTATAGACCTACTAAATTATTATAAGATACTTAAAACAAATACAGATGCCAACCCTCCCAAATAACTTCTATAAAATTTACTAACTCTTTAAACTCAAACTCCATTTTATAATCCTTTATAAATAAGCTAGCAATCTGAAGTATGGGGTTGGGGAAAAAAATCATAAAATTTCAGTGAATGCATCCTGAAAATGCTGTATTGAACTGGGATCTTTCTATAGGAGACAGTGCATTTTGGGGGCTGCTATAATTTTAAAAGATGTTTTTCGAAAGGAAAGGCATAGATTTCTCATAGCAGCTAATTCTAGACAAAGGCTGGGGCCAACAGTTATTTTAGTTCAACGTAATTCAATGTCACAGTGGTGGGTCTGGTTTTATTTATTTATTTACTAATTTAAAGAGTCTGCTACTATATTGAAAGAGGTCATATGCTTAGAAATGGATAATGTTAGCAAAGCATGGAAAAGTTCTCTTTTTTTTTTTTCCTGAAAACAATAACCTACATTTAATGGTAAGAAATCACCAGCAAATTCCATTATGTTTGTGGGCTTGACATGTGGTGCTTATTAAATGTAGGAACAAAGCCACTTTATACATCATAATGTTCACATTACAAATTCACTGCTCATAATGGTGCTGCAAGTGTATGTGCAATTTTTCTGAACTTATGAAATATATTTCTGACACCTCAGGTATTGATGTATGCACGCATGATATTGTCCCAGTGCAGTAGGGAGACTTAACTGATGTCTGCAAGATTTGATTTATTACAAGTAAATATGATTGCCTTCATAATCTGATTTTATTATGTTCGGGGCTCTCGCAGGTAAACTTTTAGTAGAGGGAAGAAGGCCAATTTTATTAAACCAGTGTGTTCCTATGAACCATAGAATTTCTAAAGTCAAGGGGGGGGGGAGGGGGACTGCAGATCCAGAAAGTGTATTGAAAATTTCAGAAAAAAAGAATTTACTTCCAACATTCCCAATATCCTATGTTCTCAATCCCAGCAACTATTTCAAGTGTGCTTTTGCTATTCTGAGCTTCATATTCCTTTCTTAAAAGCCATGTTAAGGTAAAATTCACATATCTGAAGTCACCGGTAAATATGCCTAGGGGAAGAGACAGATCATCTCAAAATTTGGGGTCAAATAGAATTTTTCTCTTTTGTAATGGAGAAAAAGCAATTGAAATAATTGGGATTATTCACTGATCGGATTCCAAGTATCAGGACCACAGCTTTGCTATACCAGCAACTCAAAGAACTAAAAGTAGGTCATCTCAGAATCCAGGATGAACCCGGACTCAATGGTCTGGATGAAGAACGGAGGTAGAAGCAGGGGTATTGAGTAGGAAGGGACTGAGTAGAGTAGGAGACCTGTCCAGTTCACCATTTAAGGAAGACAGTGGCCTTCTGAGGACAGTGACATACAATCTTATTCAAAGTGCAGAAGAACAAAAATTATTGACACAAGACTTTGCGATCTTGCCCCTTCCTCTGCCCACTAAAAAAAAGAACCCAGCTATACTTTCTCGGTTTCTTCCTCTTCTTCTCTAACTTGTTGAGAAGCTTCTGCTACTTCATTGACAGCATCAGTAGGGTAATAATTCAGGCCTTTGTGATGTAGGATAAAAGAAGAGAGCAGGGTCCAATAAAAGAATGGAGTAGAAAAATACATTGGCTTGAGTTAGGGAAAAGTTCTTCTAGGGGGTGGGGTGGGGAAGACAGGACCTTTTTTAAGGGGTTTGTAGGTAAATTATTCAAAAGCACCCGGGTGGTGTGAAGTAAGTTCTTAGGAGAGGAAAAAAAGGCAGAAATGCTATGCTATGAACTATGAATGTCCTTCACTGTTTTTAAGAAATATTAGGGAAATACCTACATTAATTTAAAATTACTTTTTTTTGGTGGTCCGAGTTTAGTGGATGAAACATGTCTCAAGACCATGGATCAGAATCCAGTAAGATCACATGTGTATGATATAGTCAAAATATTGTCATTTATTTCCCGTGAAGTGGACATCACAGCATTAGGGTGACAAAGTAGACAGTACAGCCATTCCCAGTGGAAAAGCCATGACAAGGAGTTTAATGAAGATGCCCAAAGGGGACTAAAACATTGAAACAAG
Source organism: Taxidea taxus jeffersonii (assembly GCA_003697995.1). Taxonomy (NCBI): domain Eukaryota; kingdom Metazoa; phylum Chordata; class Mammalia; order Carnivora; family Mustelidae; genus Taxidea; species Taxidea taxus. Next base: position 88,319 of record ML107921.1, on the reverse strand, counting down.
GTCTTATTTGGTTTTCATTGTGAAGGAGACCAGAATATGTCACCCCAAAATATGTCTCTTTGGCATATGGATTATTTTGAGCTAAAAGTCATTGAGGAATGGCAAGTGCAGGAAAAGCTCTAAAAACAGAGCATGAGTTTTCCTTTTGTAAAAGCAATTTACATTTATAAAGAACATTTCCATGTGTAAAGATGTCTTCCTCTCCCTTACCAGGAAGAGGAGAACTTTAACAACTCTTAACAATGGAGAAAGCACCAATGTAAGTCTCTTACTACACAACCCTTGTTTACCATACTTTTCCTGGTCATCTTTTTAAACCTAGCCCCTTCCCCAGAAACTAATAGCACCCTTTTTTCTTTAGCTTAAGATGGTATATAGCCCAAATTCTGAACCACCACTTTGGGTTTCTCATCACTGGGTGCCCCTATGTGTATTCATGATGTACATATTTTTAAAAGATTATTTATTTGAGAGAGAGGGAGAGAGCATGAATGGGAGGGCCAGAGGTAGAGGGAGAGAGAATCTCAAGCCGACTCCACGCTCAGTGTGGAGCTGGAAGTGGAACTCGATCTCACAGCCCTGAGATCATGACCTTAGCTGAAATCAACAGTCAGATGCTTAATCGACTGTGCCAGGTGCCTCTGCACAATGTACATATTAATAAACTTCTGTTTATTTTTCTTTTGTAAATCTGAATTGTGCACCTAATTGATAGGGCTCTAGCTGGAGAACCCGAGACAGGCAGAGGAAAAGAATTTTTTTTCCTCCTCTACAATTGGAATAGGGGCTGGTGGTCTAAAAAATTGTTTCTCCCCAAAAAATGTATTCCAGCAATAAAATTTAAAGATTTATACACCCAGTGAAGATCAGGAATCAGGAGATATTAAACCAGAGCCAATAAAGTAGTTCCAGCTCTTTGGAGGTCCTGATATAATAATTTTAAGACAAAATAATACTTGTACTTCATAAGTTGGTGTGGTTGTTTTTTTGTTTGTTTGTTTGTTTTGTTTTTTTTTTATGTTGATGGGGTTTTCTTTTGATCTTGTCTTTGATTACATCATTATTTTTGTCTCCCTTAGTGAAGTTTCCCTTGAAAATGCCAACCATGTTGAGGGAAAACCAGAGAAGAGTTTGGGTTTGACTGAAAGGAGAATGTTGAAAGGGGAACCTGAGACCCCTGGTAGTTGGCCATCCTGATGATAGCTTTAAAAACTCCCAAAGGGACAGTTGCAACTTAAGGGCAGGAGAGGAGGACCAGGGTTACGTCCCCATTCCCTACTTGGAGAGTCTCCTCCTTGATTTCAAATCTACAGGTTATTTTTGAACTATGTTGATCAAGGGAAGCCATGCACTTAAAATGCCCCCAACATTCATTCCTTACAACCACCACTTCGCTTGGGATGTCACCAAAGCCTAACAGTTGAGCTCTTCTCTCTCCAACTGGCCCAGTCTGTACATACTGTCTCCTTAAACTCAGTCCTTCTTTCTTTTGTCCTGACAAAGCAGTCAATTACTTAAACATGATTTCACCTAGATTTGGATTAAAATGTCGAGGGTGAGTAGGGGAAGGCAGTGTCATCTGTCCCGAGTTATTGTACAACCTGGAAAACTACTGTCCAATATTACCAAGACTTTCACCATCACATTTTACATTCAAGACACATCTTCTAGCTTCTTACTGCACTTTATGAAGGAGCAACTTCTTTCTGTTTTAATTGAAATGTATTGTGTTCTGTATCATAGCTAGTATTTTCTGCAGCAGGAGATCCCAGTTGGGGATCTCTCTAAATACAGTGAGAATTGATGGCCCATACGTCAAGGGTTTCCATATGCACAGCTGTGCACGTGGTATAGAGTCGAGGTGCCCATCGAAGATACATTGTGCTTCTAAGTGGGAGTATAGTGTTTAACTCACGCTGTACTACCGTAGACCCAGGGTGTGGTTTTCTGTCAACCTAGCAGGGGCTAGGAACCATAGCTTCCTATGTCAGTGAAGTCTTACTTACTTCATTGACATGTACTGTTTACTAGCAAATTTGTATTATAGTGAAGTGGTATCTGTGCCTCTCTGGTGCCCCCTTCCATACATCAGTGTCTCTGTGATAAACTGAAAAGAGATTTATGGGCAAGTGAGTACAGAATATGTGTGTGCATGGACGAAATGTAGGTACGTATCAAAATGCTTGTTCTTAACTGCATCCAAAGAAAACAGGTATAAATGATTTAGGGTAATCCCAATTTTTCCTCTATTAGGGAGAATAAAGTCTGTAAACAGGTCTTTATCAACTTATACTGCAGATGCCAGGCTGGCCTCATAGGGTAAATTTTTTTTTACCTGTTGGATATTATTTCAAGAGATCTTAAAGAAAACTCTTCCTTAGCCGTAAAAAAAAAGGACCTCCCTATGAGATGCCTATGATTTCACTGTTATCTATATGCTCCTATGGACTATCTTCTGGGGTATAATTTTTTATTATCTAGCATCTTGTTCTAATTGAGTATACTGTCCTTCTATAGAAAAATCAGAATTCCAAAGTATAACAGTAGGAAAGAGAGAAGTGAAACTCCATAAAGCTAACTTTTCTATATCACATTTTGCCCCCGACATCCCTATACCAGCCTCTACTTTAAGTCATCTTGGCCATACAATCTACAGATGTATGACATAGATACCTTGAAAGATCCTAACATTTTCCATACGTATTTAAGAGAACAGCTACTTTAGAGATTATAGAGCCGGACTAAAATCTGAACATTTTGCCTTTTAAATGAACATCTCTATCCTGAAGAGGCTAATTTCACCCTACTAGGATTCATATATTGGCCTTTAAGGCCCAAAGGGAAGGGACAGTGTTGCAAGTAACAGAAAAGAAACCTATAATGGCTTAAAACAAGTAAGAAGGAATTCTAGAGACGTGCTTCTCACATGTCCAGTACAACATGATTTTACCTCATAGTCACAAGACAGCTACTACAGTTTCTGCCCTCATTCCAGGTAGAAAGGAGAACGGTCATCTAATTTTATCAGGAGAGGCAAAAGTCTTCTTAGAACTCCCACCAAACATCGTCCTAACATCCTTAGGATCCAGAAGTGTGTCCTGTGGCCGAGCCTACTGCAAGGATATTGGGAAAGTGATAATCTCTCTTAACGCTGGAAGCAATGGTACCCCCACTCTCTCCAAAAACTAAACAGTAGCTTTTTGTTAGCAAGAAAGAAGTCGGTGGAGATATGTGAGGTAAATAATAATATCACAGATGAGAATGCTACCCCCATTCTCAAAAACTCAGATGGTACAACACCGTTTACATCGAACTGTCATGTGAGGTTTCATAAAAAGGAAAAGGTCTGAGAGAAGTCATCGAACGCACCTGCATGTTACAGACGAGAAAGCGGAGGTGTTGGGAGGTTCACTCTCAAAAACCCATCATTTACCTGAGACTGGAAGCTGGCTTTCCTGGCTACCATGCTTAAATACCTCCCCTTCTGTCTTCATGTTTTCTTATGATTCTGTTCAGATGTACATCACACTACTTGCAGCAATGGCACAGAAAGCCATTGTGCCCTAGCCCAAATCCCTTTTCTTAGAGCCCAGGCATCGGAACTCTCACCTTCTGTGGCAATGGCAACAAGTACTTAGCAGGCATTATTGATTTATTCAAGAGCATGATGGAACGGTATAGCCATCTCAGATAAGTCACAGAAGGCAGAAAGTGGCCTCTCCCTATTAGCTGCCACCATTCCTTAGAGAAGATTAAGCAGGGTGGGAGGGCGTAAGGGGAAAAGTCAGGCTCTACTATGAAACCTGCTTGGTCGTTTCTTTGTTAACTCTGACCTCTCAGGGTAGCAGCCATTCCTCCTTTGTTGCTCAGAATATGCTCAGAGGTAATAAATACAAACACAATATTGGTTTAACATCTCTTTGTTTCCCCAAATTCCCTATAACCAGAGTTCTTATTAAATCTGCATAATACTGCCAGAAAAGCAGGGTTGAAAAACTACCCACGTCCCCAAACAGAAAATCTCCGCAGCAAAACTAATCACAGACTCAAGCACATTTGGAATGGTTAACAGCTCAAAAGGAAAATTAAACTCAACAGTATAACTAATCCAAGACAATCAACCTTGATTGTCACAACACAAGCATGGACCAAGGCAACCTAAGAATGAAAAGAGAAAAGGACTCTGCCCTTGGAAAAGGTGACACAAATACAAGAGGAGTTGTTATGGTTGAATGGTATGTCCCCATCATATCTCGACCTGTTTTAGCAAAATGTCTCAAAGCATGTGGGGTTGGGGGATTTGTCAGGTCATTTCTGTCTCTCTTGGTGATCTATAATATTAAGATTGGTCTGTGGTAATTTTAGTCTCCCATCCTCTTCATTACTAGTCACTTGCTGAATACCTCATTCTCTAAGATGCAGAGAATAGGATTCAAATGCCACTTCTCCTCAAAAGCCTCTGGGATTTTCCCGGGATGAGTTATTTCCCACTTCTGGCTTCACTGTGCACTTCTTATGAGCAAAACCTCTCAAACTGTATCATATTATGTCAATGTTTCCATTTCCCTTATTAAACTGTAAAAGATGGGTATTTACGTAACCATCTCAGGCCAAGCCCGGACACGGGAGGTCTTGATGACTTTTCCGAGTGGAATAAAATTGAACTGTGAGTAACTTTGGTACCTGCCTAGGAGGTGTCATTTGATGGTGTCTGGCTAATTCTCCTTACTCAAAATATCCCCCACTAACCTCTTGTCACCCCAGAACCCTCTTTCAGGGTTAATGGCTTTGAAGGTTCATTTGTTTCATTTTTTCAAGATACCTCTGTTAAAAATCGGATCTTCCTGGGGAAAGGAAATCTTGCCTTAAATCTACACCACATTCACTTATTTACTTACTCGACATGCATTTAGGATCCCCTGCTAGAGGACTCTGTAGCTTGTTTAAATTTTTGTCAAAAAACAAACTTCTGCAGGATATAAACAGCACCTCAGGAACAGACCGGAAACAGGAAGAGGAAACTCAAAGGAGACATTGAAATACACATCCCAACCACACGGAGCAGAACTTTGTTCTCTAGAATTATAAAAAACAGCTCAAAGACTTCTTTTATACAAGAAGAGTCTTTTAGACCACAAGAGCACATCTCTGCCCCCAAGTAATTACCTGGGACTGTCTCTATCTAAAAACAAAAACAAAACAAAATCCTTCCCTCACTTTTAAAATGCGGAGCACCCCTCCATTAGTTAATGCCGGAAACTTCCCAGAAGTTAACCATTAAGGAGAAAAAAAAAGTCATGAGCAGATATTGACTGTGAAATGGGGACAAAAACACTGAGTTTGAGAATACTTGAATTCCCATTTTCAAAAAAAGTTCTTCAGGAAAACAAAAAAATCCTTGTAGTAAAAAGTACATAGAACAAAAATGACAGTATCAATAAATGGCATGTATGATTTCACTGAATTAATCTAGTTTTTAATAGAATTGTGAGTAGTAAAAAAAAATCTGACAATAATTCTTTTTATTTCTTCAGCCATATTAATAACTAAGCAGCTAGGTAAAACTAAAAGTGTATTTACTCTGCAAACAAGACCCTCGAACAAGACATAAATATTACACATGATGGTATGCAATGTAATAGACTTCAGTTTTCATTCAACAAGGCACCTATACATAATCCACTGGCAAATTAGTTTCTTTTTGAAACTCTTGCTGAGCTTGTCATTTCTAATTAATGAGAATTCAGCATATATTCTCCTGTAACCATGAAAAACCCTCTTTCTATAAAATGGATGCTATAATGTACAAAACTCTGTGTGCCCTTTCTGTGTGTTTTTCCCACAATGGGATTTGAGTAACTTGGGCATAACAGAGCACCCTTAGCATTAAACTTCTTGGTGTGGAGCAACTGGGCATTGGAAAAATGTGAAAAGATTCACTGTGTGTGGTAGGAGAAAAGCAACTGTATGCTCCCAGGGAGGGAGACATGCCAGAGGGCATGGCTTATCTAAGCCTTAAGGACATTTTATGCAGAGAGAAGATAGACTTTAAAGGGACATAAATGGGGGCGCCAGGGTGGCTCAGTGGGTTAAAGCCTCTGCCTTCAGCTCAGGTCATGATCCCGGGGTCCTGGGTTCGGGCCCCGCATGGGGCTCTCTGCTCAGCGGGGAGCCTGCTTCCCCCTCTCTCTCTCTCTGCCTGCCTCCCTGCCTGCTTGTGTTCTCTGTCTGTCAAATAAATTTTGAAAAAAAAAAAAAAGGGACATAAATGTACAATTTCAAGAAGAGGGAGCTCAAAGGTCAATGAGCTCAAACCAGTAATCAGAGAAATGCAGATTGAGAGAGGAATGAGATGTCTTTTTACACCCATCAGAATACAATGATGGGTATAAAAATGATAGAGTTCAGCTGGCCAAGGCAAGCATTTGTGAAGATGCATGGATCCTTGGGATTTTCATGCCCAGCTGGGGGAAAATAGACTGTTTCCTCCATTGTGGAGAGCAACCTGATGCTCCCTAGTCAAATTAAGTCTATATATGTCCAGGTATACATTCTGTTTCCAAATAGATCTGAAAAAGACATTCTTACACAGGGCCATTATAGACATGGTGATGATCATTGCAGCTTAGTCATGGTAACAGAGACTTGGAAGCACTGTGGATGCCCATCGTTGGAAGAGAGGAAAATGAGATGTGGTGGGACGCACAACAGAGTATACAGAGGACTACAGAGAATGGGATAACCACATTTCTATTTGTACATTGACTGCACAAATAATAACATGGTTGGATCTTTAAAATACAAGATCCACATAAAAGCCTGCACATGAATGTTTAAAGCAGCTTTATTTGTCAATGCCAAAACTTGGAATTAACCAATGTCTTCCAGTAGGAGAATGAATGAATAAATGAACTGTGGTGTGTGAGACAATGGACTATTACTTGGTGTTAAATGAGCTATTGGGCCGTGGGAAGACATGGAGGAAACTGAAATGTATACGCTGAGTGAAAGAAGCCAGTTTGAAAGGCCATGTACTGTATGATTGCAAGTATATGATATTCTGGAAATGGTAAAACCATGGAGAAAATAAAAACATCAGTGATTGGCAGAGGTTAGGGGGTAGGGAGGGATGACAAGTAGAGCACAGATTTTTAGGGCAGTGAAACTACTCTGTGTATTATAATGATGGATATATATCATTATACATTTGTTAAAACCCACAGAATGTACCATAACAAGAGCCAACCCTACTGTAAACTTTGGTCTTCAGTTAAAAATAACATATCAAGATTGGCTTATCAGTTATAAAAAATGTGCCTCCCTAATGTAAGTTGTTAATAATGGGAGAATCTTATAAGCACAAGTAGAGGAAGGATGGAGAGGGAATACAAGGGAACTCTGGCCTTGCCATTCAGTTTTTCTGTAACCTGAGACTGCTCTAAAAAATAGCAGTTATCAAATAATTAGTTAAAATATTAATTTCAAAAAACATGGTGCTAAGTTAGAAAAGGAGAGAGGTTGTGATATACCAGATATTATTTACATAGATTAAACTGTGTGCAGAAAACAATACATCTTTTATAAAAATACACTCAAGCAAAATGATGTGTGTTACACTAATGAGAATTGTTGCCTAACAAGGAAGGGAAGACAAAGGGTGTGTGGGCTGTAGGTAAGAGGAAAGGAAGAAAGGCAGGCATCAAGGAGACCACGTGCACAAGTCATTAGCGTGTACTGTGAACTGGGGAAATGATGAAGCCGGCCCTCTGCACATGTTATGGAATAACAAACATACCTTGAGGACTTGCAGGAAAAGAAGAGGAAGCCTGAGTGCCTCGGGGGCTATAGGCTTAAATGGTGGCTGAAGTTGGGGAGTGTACTATGCGAGGGCAGAGGTTTGCAAATCTAGGAATGCTCTTCCTGATCGATTTCTTCCTGATCAATTTCTCATGAAGGCTGTGATACAGGAGATGTAGTTTTAAATAGTGAAAATCCTGTGAAACAAGTTACAGCCTTATCTTTGGGGGATGATTTATTTTAACAGATGAGTTCTTAAAAACTGGATATCATGTACCCAACAATTTTGCCAGCTTCTGCAAGCAACAGAAAGTACTTAGGTGAAGGGACAGAGTGTCCGTGTGTACTCCAAGGCCAAACCTGTAGGTTATATTTCAAAATTCCCATGCAGTAGTTAATGGAGCAAGAGTCTTAAGCTGCCATTTATCGGCAGGCATATAGAGACTCACGTCTATTGGTAAGCATGGTTTTCTAGGCAAATATTTACAAATATTGATCCTAACCCTGAATATTAGATACTCAAGGCAGGGCACAACAAACACTGAAATATTTATTTTCATTGGAAAGGGAAAGTTGACCTCTAATCCAACTACTTCTTTCCTATTTTACACTCATCCCACCTGGTCTGCATTTCCTAGCATTTTGGCTTAAGTGATGGTTGTGGTCAGGGAGTAAAAAAAATGGAGTAGGGCAGCAGTTCCCCAAACAAAGAGGCTTCTTTGATGGAGATGGCAGTCTGTAGGCAGTGGGAACTGGCCCAGCAGCATTGTGAAACTTTCTATTTCTGCTATTTAGATGGCATTCTCATGACTCCTCAAATGGCTGAGCCCAGTTGGCAGCGTGCGAGGCTTGGCCGTGAAGTAAGGCTTTCTGTGGCTTTTGAACCCCCGCACGGGCTCCATAGCAAACCAGTCTGCCCATGAGAAAAGCTCATAAAAGGAAGCAAAATCTTCTGGTTTTATAATGAGCTACGTATAACTGGAGGCAGAGAAGAGAGGCAGGGAAGAGCACAGTGGTTCTTTGCCCCCGCTGATCCATAGCCATTCCATGTGAGGTATTTTCTTTCTTTTTTTAATTTTTTTAAAGATATTTATTTATTTATCTCTTTGACGCAGAGGGAGAGAGATCCAAGTAGGCAGAGAGGCAGGCGCAGAGAGAGAGAGAGAGAGAGGAGGAAGCTCTCCGCTGAGCAAAGAGCCCGATGTGGGACTCGATCCCAGGACCCTGAGATCATGACCTGAGCCAAAGGCAGAGGCTTAACCCACTGAGCCACCCAGGCACCCCCATGTGAGTTATTTTCCTGCATGCTTTTTCCCTCCCAGGAAACCTTCATAGGTAGAGAGAAGGGTGGGTGCTCCTGTCTGTCCCCTTGGAAGACAGGCTTATATACCCAGATTATGGACACAGACTGAGACAATGAGAAGACACCATGTGCCAGGATATATGGTACCCATTTGACTGTACTGAATAATTTAAAGAATATAAGCCTTAGATTAAGAAACTAAATTTGAACCCCCTACACAGACAAGTGCAGCCATGCCTCCGGGAGTTTGTACTCGCTGATCCTTTGACGAAAGGCTGTTCCCCAAGCTGCCTCCCTCACTTCATTCAGGTCTGTTCAAATGCTGCCTCATCAGAAAGGACACCCCTGCCATCGGTCGTCATTCTGGTCTCCAGACCCTGCTAATTTTCTTCATAGCACTTTGCACCCTTTGCATTTGTTTATTTTTGCCTTGTTGTCTCTCTCTCCCCAACAAAAATCTGAGTTCCATGAGAGCAGATTTCCCGGGACTGGAAACGTTGCTTGGGATATAGAAGGCACTCGGTTCAGTCTTGTTCAAGAATGAACATGCACCCTTGGGGCACCCAGGTGGCTCAGTCGATTAAGCGCCTGTTTTTGGCTCAGGTCATGATACCAGGGTCCTGGGATGGAGCCCTACATTGGGCTCCCTGCCCAGCAGGGAGTCCCTCTCCCTCTCCCTTTGCCCCTCCCCCTGCTTATAGTCTCTCTTCCTCTCTTTCAAATGAATAAATAAAAAAATCTTAAGAAAAAAAAAAAATGAACATGCCCCAACTGTAATGTAGTATAGCTCTATGACTGTAGGCAAGTCACCTATCTCCTACTTTGTTCCAAGTGAAATAGGGATTAAAACAATCTATTCCGCCTACATTCTAGAATCTGTATACTATGTACTGTGTATCTGAGGGACCAACCATTTAGATATCTGGTGTTCTTTGGCTGATACTTCTCATAGAAGGATCAGTTCTGCCATAAAAACGCCAGGAGATGTCTAGTGCTAACCAGGGAACATAGGAGCTGTGTTTATCACTCCATGAAAGAAGAGGAAGCAAAAAAAAGAAAAAAAAAATTCCTTCAAAATCAGTTTAACATGGAGACCGGTGTGCCCTTTGCTGTTGCTGCTGGCCCCTCACCTGTTGAGTGCCCTGCCCACCACCACGTGCACAACACACCTGAGTGTGGTGGTTGTGAAGGTCTGTCACCCAGAGGCTAGCCCCTTCTGTTTTGTGGGATAGCCTCATGTTATCCCCATTAAGGGGATAAGCAATATTGTCTTAGCTGAGCAGTGCCTAAGGGAAGGAAGGCATTTGTAGGGAAGGGCTACGGTTACCCTGTTGTTTTGCTGTTGAAAGTCTGAGTTATGGAAGCAGTCACAGCAGTCTGTAGTTTTTTTCTTGTTTGTAAACTCTGTGTGCTTGTGTGTGCGTGTGTGTATATGTGTGCGTGTTTTAATCACGCAGAACAACATAGAAAGCTTGGCAGGAGCGGTGAGATACTCATTCTGATTCTTCCTTTCTTGATATGCTAAGCCCGTGTTTCTCACCCTGGGTCTAACACAGCTCTCAAATCAGAAACTCTGGAGTGGGCCCTGAATATCATTATTTAAAACAAATAAATAAGTATATTTGTGATTTTTAAGGTGCATTCTGATTTGTGATCCATGGCGCTAAATTAAGCACAAATAGTTGAGTTTAAAAAAATAGGGTGGTAAGTCTAATGAATGGGCACACCCCATATCCTCACAGAACAGTAAAATTGAATGTAGAAGAATTAGATTCAAATTCTGTCTCCACTATTTCTTATTGAAATAGTGGCGACCCGTGACCCAAATTCTCTAAACGCAGGTGTCTTCACCTGTAAAATGAAGGATAACAGTATCTACCTCACGTGACTGCTTGAAGAGTGAGCTTGTGTGTGTGAGAGACCCTACCACTGCGTCCCAAAGACGGTGAGCGTCCAGTGAAGATCCCGTGAATCCATGCACACTCCCTTGTAATTTACTATGGTCATAAGCAAGCGCCTTGTTAATAAACCTCATAAGGCCACTAAGACACTACTACTGTCTTCCGCTATTTAAGGATTTATAGGTTACTGAGTACTTTTCCATGGCAGCGACAGTCTATAAGGAATACAGAACAAGTACCCCCACAGCCACACTTTTTTAAAATGAGAAAACAAACTCAGACTGACGCATTTGCCTATGACTCCCAGCTGATAAACCACAGACAGACTAAAACCCGGAGCTCCAGGTCCCCAAGCCTGCTGTCAGACCCGTGCCACCTCCTGGTGGCTACTAAAATGTTGGCTTCTGAGCGTGCCTATAAAGCAATTAAACTTTCATCGGCCACCTGTGAACATGTGTGGCGTTATTTTACTGTCACCTTCGAATGTGCACACCTGCCGAATCTCCATGACTCCACAGCTCCCCAGTTCAAGCTCTCCCTGGTCTGTTCAGGAAGTGTCTTTTCCCTTTGAACAGATGGCAGACAGTGCGCTTGGGTTTCACCACAGACTCCGCCCCAGCGGTGGAAGTGGCAGTAGCATTCCCGACTCCCAAATCAGGTGACACTCATTGGACCACCTTCGTGCCAACTGCCTCAGGACCAAAGGCGGACGTGGCGGGGACGCTGTCTCAAAAGCCGGCCTCACATAACACGGGCATGTGCATCTTCAGCCGAGAAGATCACATTCTCTGCTTAGAAGAAATGATTTTTGTCCTTTTGGGCCAGGTCGCTGCATCAAAGAAATTATTTCTGGCCTTTTGGGCCATGAGGTTCAGGCAGAACAGTTCAAGAGGAAAAACGCCTCCCTAGTGAGACCGGAGGGAGGAAGGGAAGAAGGATGCTGAAGACCTCCCCCTCCCACCCCCGCAGGAACACTGCTTGTTGTAATTAATGCAATTAACCTTTCACTGTTACTAATAACCAAGGTCATTTCCCTCGAAAACTTCAGGTCGGTTTCTTGCTTGTACTGAATGCATGCTCTCACACTGTTTTGTTTATATCCCGCATTCTCTGTTTCTCTCCTTCTCTCCCTTTTCCGGGTCCTACCTGTAATCTGTAATTCCTGTTTATACGACTGTGGGTGTTTCAGGACATCCCCTGGCAGTTATGAAACTACTGACCAGTGGAGCCTTTTCTGCAGATGGATTTCATTCAGGACTTGTGCTATTATATTAATGGGTTTAATTTAAACAGGACTAGCCTCGCTGGCCAAATTACTGCCATTTAAATCAATTGGTTGAGGGGGAAAGACAGCCTGACCAGAGTTATTAGACTTCAATTTATTACTGTATCGGCTTTTTAACTGGGCGAAGCAAGTTTGCTAATGTCTGTCCTCTGTCCTTTGAGCTCGAGTGCAAAATACAGTAATGAGAGCCTTTGGAGTTTAAGAAAAGGGAAGAAGAAAATATATTAATTTTGAGTCAGTGTTTCATGAGCCGAGATCAGGTAGCCCTTGAAAGAATCCCCACTATAGGATCCTGTAGGTGCCTTTGATGTCCCTTCATTAAATGGAGATTCAAATCATCTAACAGATGTATTCGTTTAAAAAGCCTTTTTACTTGGATCTCTCCCCCTTCGTAAAAAATAAGCGCTGCTTTCTTTTTTTCCACACATTTCAACCTGATTCAAATAGAAAAGCAAAAGGGAAGAAAATGCTTTAGATGTGCTCTTTTGATTTTTTCCAATCTTGCCTGAATAAAATGGAATGGGAGATCAAGAACACTCAATTAATTGCAACACTGGGTGTCACTAGGAGAGGGAGGGAGAGATGGAGGGGGGCATTAGGGATGCACAATCCTTAACAAATGCATAGATTCAAAGAAGGAAGAAGAAGGGGGAATAAAAAAGCGTGTCTGTATTTTATTGCACTCGGTAAGCTTTTCGCTTGTATTTATAGCTGCAATTATATCTCAATGAGGTTTGTCTACAGTGTTGGCTTCACGCTAATTTTCCCCCTCACTGCATTCTTGGAATAGGCTCGGACTGTTTATGAACCAGACATATTGACCTCATTTACAGCTAGCAGTTTAAATCCATAATTTTTCCACCCACAATCCCTCTTTGACATTCCGGCGGTGCGGCCGGCTCAGCGAGACTGAACTAAAAGTCTCACACTTCATTGAACACCATTATGCGGCTTTATGCTTATAAGCCTGTTTCCCTCGGCTGCCTTTCAGCTTTGCTGGAGATCCGTTTGGCCACAGGCCGGCAGTGATTAACTGGAAGAATCCAATAAATCACCCTGTCAGCCAGCAGGCTCTCCTCACTATGTCTACACATCGACATTTGGATTTGCACCTCTCTCTATCTTCCCTTCTCTCTCTCTCTCTCTCTTTTGATTTTCTATCCCTCTTTCTCTCTCCTCCCCTCTTGCTACAGAGCCATTAAAACACCTCTTTCCCTTCACACAAGGTGAACTTGAACTGCTATTGTGAGCGTGCCTCAGTCCCACGAGCTGCCCTCCGGAGAGATAAACCCTTTGATTTGCACGGTTTTCCCTGCCCTGGCTTTTCTGCCCTCCTCTTCCAATTAATTCACCCCTTAACTCTTAGGGCTGTATCACTGAGCCAGCTGGAGCACCGGGGAAGGGATGAGCAGGTGGGGACAGGAGAGAGGGACCAGGGGCCAGGTGCTGAAGAGGAAATCCCAAGGATCCCTGTCAACTCTTGGGCCTCTCTGTGAGCCCAGCAAAGAGGGAGAAGAGCTCAGGAAAAGAAAGGAGCCCAGAAAGGGAGAGAAAGAATGAACAACATTGAACTCTGCTTCCCCGGATGCCGAGCCGCCTGGGTTTAAATTAGAAAACTAGATCTGGATCAGTTTCTTCCTGGGGCGGGTGGCAGGGGCGGGGGGGGGGGGGTAGCGGGCAGGGAGCAATTATATGTTCACAACTAAATGGCCGTGCCCAAGTGTAGGAGCATTTATGAGACCACTCAAGACCCTGCCTGCATACAAGGTACAGGGGTGAGCTAATGATTCTGACAAGGGTGGCCTCCCTTGGCACGGACACCGTCCACGGTCCATGGTGGCTGGGGGCAGTGAGCTCTGAGCAGAGTCCCGACACTTCCCTTTTCTCACGGGGGTGAGCCGGGTTGGAGAAACAGCCTCCTCTTTGACTTGGCTGGTAATTTCCCGTCCCCATTTCTTTCGTATTCTCCACATGGCCACAGTCTTCTTTTGTCTGGGATTATTTCTGCACTGTGAGCACAAGCATTTGTTTGATGTTCCAGACATCAAATATACTGTACACTCTCCGAGTGGCCAGAGGAAGCAAGAGATCCTTGCTTTTGAAAACTCCACTGGCAAGAATGACAAAAGGCAGTCTGAACTGCAGACACAAAGGATGGGAGAGAGAGAAAGGGATCGGACCCGTCAGGGGTGATTACGATCCTCCCCTCCCAGCAACACACCGCGGGGAGGGCTGCGCCGCTTGCACATGGGACAGCGGTAAACCTTCTGCGTGCGGAAAAGGAAATCGATGCGGCCACGAAGGGGTGGCCCACCTTTGTGGATGGGCTTCCAGTTTCTGCTAGCTGAGAGGGAGCCTTTCTCTAGACAGCAGCACCTTTGAATCCACACCCCTCCCCCGACTGATCTTTAGCAGACATTTTTTACTAAACTTCGGCATTTTTGCCAACTGCCTTCTATATTGGTAAGTTAACTAAGTAGATAGATAGATAGACAGACAGGTGATTAGATAATAGACCCACAGAGAGAAACCAGGGAAAGCAACCCTGAGTATCCTGTCTGTAGTTACCTGGTAAGCATGATACCCTTTCAGAGTGTCTGACACAGTACAAACTGTAAATGTGGTCTTTCTCCGAAACATTTACACAGCCTGATAAGTGTAAGAGCCAGTCAGAAGAAACGGATGTGGCCCTTGGGCATATGGTAACTCTCAGGGCTCATTGTCATTCCCAGGCTGCTGTCCACTAGGCTCTGTTCTTCCCCCTTCGCGTCTCCAGCACTCATTCTGTTTCACTTCGCTCCATCTGACCCACCACCGATGATGAGTGAGCACGGTTTTTTTTTAAAGATTTTATTTATTAATTTGACAGAGAGAGATCACAAGCAGGCAGAGCAGCAGGCAGAGAGAGAGAAAGGGAAGCAGGCTCCCCGCTGAGCAGAGAGCCCGATGTGGGGCTCGATCCCAGGACCCTGAAATCATGACCCGAGCCGAAGGCAGAGGCTTAAACCACTGAGCCACCCAGGTGCCCCGAGTGAGCACGTTCTAACCAAATATCCAAACCACTGTCCAGGAGATGAAACTCGACTTAGTCAGCTACTGCTTTGCTGACCTTCCCAGGCATTTGCATCGGGATGTGTTAAAGCTACTGATAAAAAAGGATGTAAAAAAAATTATTTTGAGGACTCCTTCATATTGCCCATTTCTGTAGATCACAGAAGCAAGGGAGCACCCCTGAGAATACTTAAGTCAAGAATATTGTTTGCATACCTACTAGGCTCCCAGCGCATATCGTTATATGAAAATTTAAAGACCGCACATGAATTTGCAAGTATAAGGCAAGGAAACAGGTTTCACGAGCCACCCAGTTATTCCTGTGGCTGTAGAGAGGTGGGGTGGGGAGTTTATTCTTTCAAAAAAATAACTGTTAGACCTGGAAACGTCCTTGACACTCATGTAACCTCACTGTCAGGAGCGCTAAAGGTGTCCTCGCCTTCAACAAGCATTACAGTATTGTACAAAGTAAGTTACCACCGCGTGACTCAGTTTCTCCATTTGTAAAAGATTCATAAAAGCATTTGCCACTTTCCTGTGGCAGACAACTCTTTTGAGAAAAACAATCTATGTAAAGTGCTTTGGGTACCTTAGAGACAAGGTAATATTGAAATTTATCTCAGCATTATCATTAAATCTTTCCTCCCGGGGACTCAATATTTTTCAATATTGTCTCATTGATTCTACCAGCATCGGAAACAAGAGGAAGAAGAGCAGCAAGATCATTAAAACATGAGCCAGAGAACTGGATTTTCTTTCTAGTTCTGCTCCAAAATAGCTCCACGACCTCCAGAAAGCTCTCAAGGGCCTCTGTTCTTTGTCCTATAAAATGAGAGAGTTGAATGAAATAATGCCCAAGGTTTCCTCTGGAATGAGAAGTTCAACAATAGAAAAAAGAGAGTGCCTGTCCTTTGTGCTATAACTTTGCACAACCACCTTCTCCAGAGACCTTGTCTTCGAAGTTTTAGAAATGTGCTCTCCTTGGTCTCATTTGGCCTCTTTGTTAACTTCAGGTTACTTCCCTGTCTCTTGCTCCTTCTGGCTGGCAGTGTAGGCACTGTTCAGAGTTCTGCCCTTGGCTTCTCTATTTGTACTCTGCCTCCACAGCTTCATTCAGCTTTGATTATGGTCTCTACGTGCGAGACTGTCTGGTTTCTCTCTCTGGTCCTGAACTGCCTTCACCAAATCATAGCTATCATTCCACCTTTCTTTGATACACATTTCTACCTGAATGTGCCACCAACATCTCAAGTTCCATGGGTGTAAAGGGAATGGATTCAGATTGGCTGATCCTACTGAATCAGAGCAGTAGTACCACTATGACTGTACATGGAATAAAAGATATGGTGTGGGGTTTAGACTTTCTGCAATCATGAGAGCTGGTAGAGGAGTGTCTGTAGGGCTTTTGATTCTGTGCCTGGTGTTGAGCCTGAAGTCCTAGGGGTCAGCCAGATTGACAGTTGGAAAAATAGAGCTGGGTGTGTGTGGTCAAGGACAGGGGTAACCATGGGGATGAACAAGAGCTCATACATCAATCTCTTACCTCCTCCAAGCACTGTCATAGGTCATTTGCAACAGAATCCAGTGGCCTTCTCCTCCAAGTGCATTTGTGGTTGGCCTAGACCTTGAGGAAGCTGCAGAATATCTGGCAAGAGGAGGAGGAAGTGGTGTATATCCAGGTGCGCACAGATCAGTTTCAACACCCATGAGCTGCCACAATTCTGCCACCTTCCACCAAAATCCAGAGCATAAAATGTATATGCTCTGTTTCCCTTCCACTTTCAGGTCTCATGGGACATGTGCCTTGGGGCCATCACTCATCCAAAACCACAGGGAAGGGAATTCTGGGAGAGTTAAGACAGAGGTACCTCACTCACGCAGTGCCCTATTTCCTAATTTTGTTCATGGCGTGACCCAGATTAAAATCCATGGCGTTCCTTTGTTTCCACACCCAATCAGCTGCTGAAACCAGTCCACTCTACCCAATAAAGATATTGTGACATCTTTTCCATTCATCCCAGCCTCTTTTCCCGTCTTACCATCTTGGTCACCAGTGAGGAGTTCATTATCTCTTACCTATGGACTATGGTAATAATGGTGATAATCTCCAAAGAGATCTCAGGCACTGTCACCTCTCTTCCCCTTCAGTCTATGTGCAGCTATAATTCTCTATCTTCTCTGACCGGAAGATTCCACACATGCCCACTGTTCAAGAAAAAAGTCAAACTCCCAGGCGTGGTATAAAGACCCTCCACAATCTGGGCTAATATAATGTTTCCAACCATATTTCTCATTGTTGGCTTTCAGGAGACTTAAGGTGCCTCCACTATTCCACTGTTCCCTGTCCAGGAATCCTCTGTCCCTCCCTTTCTCACACGACTCCTCCTGGTTGGAATGCTTCTTCCCCAGTCTTGGGTTCCACTGTCCTCTCAAGAGTGGTTACACTTCTGCTCAGATTCCATTGCTTTCATAATCCCCCTCCCAGACACCTGTAGTCATTCTCACATCTGCAAATCCTAAAATCAGTGACTGAGATTCCTTTTAATATATATGATCTTGCCTTGAATACATGTCATATGCCTCAAATTAGACCATATATTTTTGAAAATGGGGACCACATCTTTATCTTTGTATCTTTCCCAGCACCTTGCATATGGTGGGCAAGGAGTGAGGATGCTGTCCCTGAATGTGACCAAGCTTTCATGAGAAGGACACCAGTGGGAGAAAGGCAGTTCAGGGGAATCAAACAGCTTCAGCCATGTTGAACTTGGAACTAAACTCCCAAGTATAAGGCTGATGAGAACTATATTAGTTCAGACTCTTCGCGTTGCCAGCAACCAAAACCCAAACTCAATGCTAGATTAAATTTTGTTTGTGAGGAAGGAAACTCTTGCTTCATGCAACTGAAGGTCTAGGCGTGACTGAATACAGGGCTCAAATGAGTTTATATTGGGACTCGGTACTTTATTATGGCCTTTGGTATGGGTTGGCCTTGCACAGTTATCCCCTCTGCCTCCCGTCACGCAGGATGTTCTGTTACCAACAGTTCTGACACAAGGGCTGGGGGTTCCTCTGATTGGGGCTCCTTGTGTCACAGGGCAGTCTCTGAACAAATCCTTTTGGCAACATAGGCAAAATTTACTGGCTGGTTTAGGTGGGAGTTAGAGGCCATCCCTATTAGAATCAGACTGAGAGGAGCAGGAGAGATAGATCCTCCAAAAGGAGGTGCGGGCATATCAGAAGGGGGAAAGGGTGCCGGGCAGGAAAATCTATAAATGTCCTCCCTAGTAGCTTTGGGAATGACCCCCTAGAAGACTCCCGTTTGTTCTCTCTCCCTTTCATAATTTCCCCATCAAGTCTCTGCTCTGTTGTACACTTCTTCCACCATTTCCCCCTCAATGTTTCAACCACCATGGTCATTCTTTAAAATTCAGAAGTACTTGGTATTAATCATGTGTTCTCTGTGTTGATGAAACTAATTCCGGGTGAGTTCCTCAAACATTGACAACTAAGAATGATTTTTATGCGAGTATGGTACCATTCATTCTATCACTTGTTGTGTGCCTTGCGTCTTCAAGACACATCGCAAACATCATTAACTAATTAGTCTTTAAGGTGCCTCTCTGGACATGGACAGGTATTGCCTGGAATTGCAGATATAGTATACAGAGAAGGTACACAGCTTCCAAGACCACCAGTGAACTCAAATAATTGCCTCACGGCGGTTCCTTCCTCAAATGAAAGCCTTTCCAAGGGAAAGCCCGAGTTCACACACACCCCGGGGAAGGAGGGGGGCTCCGTGTGCAAATCTCACAACAGCTGCCTGCCACCCAGAGGAAGATATTGATCACTGAAGAGCTTTTACTCTCAGTTTACTCATCAATTGCATTATGGATTACCTGAATAGAATCCCATGCACGTATTGGCGGATAACAGTGGTCAGCGCCCCTGTAGCTACATCTAGCAGGAAAGATGGCTGCCCAGGAAAGGAAATGAGACTTTGCAATCAAAGAGGAGTGGTGGGCAAAAAAAAAAGAGAGAGAGAAGAAAAGAAAGAAAGAAAGAAGAAGAAGGATGAGCCCCTTTGGAATTGAGAAAAGTTCTGAGTTACTGGAAAAACTGAACACAATCTGTCTGGGGTTTTAAGGACTATCCAGGCAGAAACCACTCACTTTACCACCAGGCAAGTTACAGCCAGTGGAAGTCACCATGCTGGCAGGTGGCCAGGAGGCCCAGCTGGACACCAGCTCGCTCTGTTGCCTGCTGGGTGTTCTCTCTCTCTGTCTCTCCCTCTCACGCTCTCTGTCAGGCCTAAAATGGAAACCGCGGAGTCAGCTTGCCCCACAGAGCTGGATATACACACTCTGATGGGATGAAGTGCTTTGGAGGAGCCAAGTCCTTTATGCATCACAGTGAGGTTATTTGTGATGGTAATAATTCCTCCTCTAACCAGTACCATTTCCTGTACCTGGAGATCAGGTGGTCGCTCCTGGATCTCGGTACTTTTTCCTGTAATCCAAGCAAGCAACACATCTTCCTACTGGAGTGTTCATAAGGTTTGAAAATGAGGTCCTGGAGGGAACTCCTCCTAATTGCCAGTGAGTCACTTTCCTTTCCAAGTAAAGAGGTTTCTGTTGGTGACATTAGAGAGCAGGCGCTTGTCTGTATTGTAACAGCTTAATTATAAGTATGGGTATAATCACCCAATCTGTCATTATACCTTTTTTTCCACCCTGAGAATTTGTACTGCAATCACCATAACACTATAACAACATGCACAACAGACTGTCTGGCCTCCCAGGATCATTGCCTTTGCCATGCCTGGTAGGGATGAGCAGGCAGATTGGAAAGGAAGACCTGACTCCTATCTAGCAGCAAAAACAAGTCTGGGTCCTTCATCGGGCTTTCAGGGCATCCTGTTCATTTGGCTTCCTTGAAAGGACTGTCCGGTCCCTCGCTTTCCTCCCAGCCTCCCAAACCGCGCCCCCCCGGTTTCATCGGCTTGAAAATTGCACAAGAAGAAACCACCCTTGTGCTATTTTATACCCAAACCAAGTGAAGTGGAAATTGCACGAGGAAACCTATCCATCTGTTATCCCTCAGCTCAGCAGTGGATGGAATTTATTACGCTGTGCATCTTGCCCCCTGCCTCTGCCAGGCAGCCTGTGGGGTGAAGTATGGGTGGGGAGGGAGGCTCGCATCACAGAGAGGGGGCAATTGCCTTGGCGGCTGCATCCAAGGAAGTAGCAAACCTATTTATTATGGAGTGAGAGGCAGGCAGTTACAGAACAGCAGCAGACGGCAGGCAGGAGGAGAGGTGTCGCTGTGGAACCAAAAGTAACTGCGTCCCAGCAGCCACCCACCGCACCATTTCACACGACACCTAGACCGGGGCATGCCCCCAAGAGGCCTAGAACTCACCCTTTTGGATTGAAAGAACAGATTTTAGAGGGAAACCTTATGTCTGAAGAGACTATAGGCATTCATCCGTGACCTGGTCCCATGTGTCAATAATTCGTAAGAAAATGGCTCCAGGATGCAAAGAAACAGTGCCCGGTGCTAGACCCTTGTTTGGATCCAGGAGAATTGGTGGCGGCCTCCTACACTTCACCTTCACTACACCGGGGGTGGTCGTGATATGGCTGTTGTTGGCCTGTCAGTGATGGATACGTACGATGGGTCCCTTGTTGGCATTGGTGATTCTTTTGTCATAAGGGAATGGCTGACTGAACCCCACACTTGTCAAGGTTGAACCACAGGAACTAAACTTAGTACTTCAGATTCTCCTTTTCCTACTCTGTTTATGGACCACTTTATCCTCCCAGAAAATATGGTTATTTGTTTGTGTTTGTGGGTTTTCTTTGATCCATAATGGAGTACTCCAGGCACAAAGAAAACATTGGAGATTTGACTCTTAATCAGTAATGATAGCCCTCACAGACCATCAAATATAATCTAATCCTTTAATGTTGTTTCACGGCTGCCCTCAGGCTTTAAAAGAGATAAGGCAATTAGTGGAGGATCCATTTATTTTTTTCTTTATCAGGTTGAAATCTTAACTAGCATCATCAAGCCTGCCAATATCTCCTTAAAACAAACCTTGTAAGGAGGGTGTATGAGATCTTGGCATTCAAGGGCCATATTAATGCCACATGTTGTGTGAATTTGTCATTCTTTCTAACAGTACAAAGTTGGGCCCTTTTCCATTGACTCATTTTTTTTATTTGTTCATTCATGCAACAGTTCCTTACTAAGCCAGATACTTACTATATTGTGTTGGGGATAAAAGTCTTAACAAAATATACATGGTCCCTGTTTCTATCACGTGTACAGCTCAGTGAAGGGGACAGTCAAGAAGCTGGTCACTATTTAGTGATTGGGAGAATTTAAGATAGATCTGTAGCCCAGAATTGCAGGTAAGCATTAATAAGTTGAGAATAACAGGAAAGAGTATTCCTTTCACAAGAAACAAAAAATGGCTGATATCTGGAGGTGAGAGAAACATGGGACTTTAAAGGAGTTTGAGAGAGGGAGGGAGAGATGTTGAGGAATTGGCATGCGTGATTGTGGAGGCTGGCAAGTCCAAACGCACAGGGTTGGCCTACAGGCAGGAAATCCAAGGAGGAGTTAATGTTGCAACTCACGTCCAAAGGTGGTCTGGAGCCAGAATTCTTTCTTCCTCAGGGGATCTCAGTCTTTTTCTTTTAAGACCTTCAACTGCTTTGATGAGGCCTATCCATTCTATGCTTTCCTTGAAGTCTACTGGTTTCAGTGTTCATTTAATCTAATAAATACCTTCATAGTGACATCTAGACTGATATTTGACCAAATGTCTGGGTGTCAAGCCAAAGTGACACATAGAATTAGCCATCACAAGTAGTAAACAACTTATAAAGGACCTCGTTAAACATTATTAAGGAGTTTGACATTTATCCCAAGAGTAATATGGAACCATCTGGGATGGGGTTGAGGTCATTTCACAGTGGTGAGAGAATAAGAGCTGCTGTTTAGGAAAATGACTCTGGTCGCATCATGCAGAAGAGAACACTGGAGGAGGGGCCAAGCCCGGAGACCAGAAGACCAGAGAGGAAGCTGTTGTAATAATTTCAGTGAAAGGAATCATTTCCTGAATGAGACAGTGACAATGAGAACAGAAGGAAATAGATTTAAGATATGCAATAGATTTGATTGTTTGGGTTTTGTTTTGTCTTATTTTAGGAAAGGGGGTAGAATAATGAAGACTTTATAGTTGATTAGCAAGACAAGCAACATAATCAGTGGCACTCAGTGCAAAAAGTAAATGATGGGTTCCTTGTTCAAAAGGTGGGGAAAAGTTTTTTGCTTTTTCCTGCAATGTTTCTCAACCTGGTATAGTGTGTTTTATTTGCTGTTGCATATAGTTCTTCCTTGGGCATGGGAACATTCTCAGGGCACGTGGAGATCCTCACAGGAGCCCAGAGCCTGGCCCTCCTGCTTGGTGAATGGGTGTATATGACCATACCTATGACCCCACCCATCCTATTTCACTGTCTTATCAAGCTTTGTAAAACACAAGTTCAAAGAAAAATACGAATAGTTTCAGGAGTATAGATTGTACTTAATGATGTATTCTAGATGCAGGGACAGGTCTGTGCTTGTCAACATATACATGGCCATTTCATAAAGACAGAGATCTGGAAGAACTGAGGTAGTCTATGGATCTAGAAGCTGAGAGCCCACTGGCTGTCATGGGAATGAAAGTTCTCACTCTGAGCTCTCTCACCCCAAATGAGCTGAAAGACTCTTACTGCTCAAGTGAGGCAAGATGGCACCCAGCAAGGTCCTGGTCTTGGGCTCAGAGGGACCCAGCCGAGGTCTTAACATTTCCCAGCTGTGTGACCTTGCAGAAAGCACTTAGTCTCTAGTACTAAGCCGTTGCCACTTTCCTTTGTCAAAATCAAGGTAATTAAGTATCTCTCACTTTGTTGGGAGGCTGAAAGAAAATGACAAACATGAATATGCTTTATATGCGACAAAGGGACTATTGACGCGAAATTATCTTCTTGCAGTAAGAAGGCCATTGGGCAGCTTGGAAAGCTATGTTAGCTCTTGCGTGTCACCAGACACTAAAAGGTGTATGAAAACGGAAGTATTCTGGGTGGCATCTGAGTGCCTACCTGAAGATTCTGTAGTGGTGAGCCACCGTTTGTGACTCAATGTTATAAATGATGGCTATTTTCCTTGAACCAAGCGAGGTGGCCATAGACAGCTCCTATTTCCACTTCTCCCAGTCTAACTGTTTGACGGGGCCCACCCTCTTCTCTGCCCACTGATTGCATTGTCTTTACCGTTCCTGCTCCTCCAGCCAGCCCCTGTCATCAGCTGTCCAGGGTCTCATTTATTAGGCCATCCTTCATGATTCCTGCCATGCTCTGTCTTCCCTGCAAGAGGCACTAGGTTGAGGGAAAATAATTAGTAATCTAAGCACTGCAGGTCTGATGAGACACCTGCAGCATAATCATCCAAATCAAATATTTGGCTCGGCTTCTTCAGATGCTATATCTCTTCCTGCAACCGCTGAATGGCAGCCTAGCCGAACTTGTACTGAAAATGAAGAACGCATCCGAGGAAGGAGGGATCCTTCCTGCTTGGTTTTGCCACTGTCTGTCCACGGTAGCTGTCTGCGAGGCTGAACTCCCATCTCCCATGTTCCGACTGTTCCAGCCCCATCAGCCAGAAGGAACAGTTCGGGGGGAATGGGAAGAGACAATTTAATTTACTCAAGTGGCTCCGGAATGAATAGTTGTGCCACCAAGGAAACACCCAGTTGTGTCCTCTGAAAATCATCACTGTCTGACACAGGGGCTGGCAGCTTTCTGAGTCCCTGGGAAGATATCTGCTTTTACAAACATCAATTCATCCTCATTATTCCACAATTGAGAACACCGAGGCTCAGTCTTCAGAGTTTTTCACTGGAGACTCAGGATGCGAACCCTCAGCTCCTTCTGCCTGATTCAGAGTCCCCTCCACTAAGCCTGATCCTGCACCCAGCCATGCACGGTAGCTGCATCACTGCCCCCATTTTTTCGGTATAGTTTCTAGATTGTGTGCTGCTCTTTTCGCTTAGAAAGCCATATAACAGTTAAGAATCAGAGAAGATTCTAGTCGGGCCCATTTCATTAGTTTAGCTGATTTTCTTAGCTTATACTTTTCCTGAACCTACCAAGATATTGTCCAAAAGCCATATACAGAAAGTTAGTACATTTTCTTCTTTGTTTTGAGTTCTTAAAATATTAGTGCGAGTAATGTAAGGAGAGCTTAGGCTCTCTGACTGGGTTAACTTCCCCTCTTACATAAGCCAGAATACCCTTCATATCCTCTGAGAAGCACCGAACCCAATTGAAAATAAGTTGTTTTTGTTAGGACTTGTTTATGGTCTGTCTGTCTCAGCAGATTGGAAAGGCCACAAGGGGCATGGTCATTGTCCTGTCTACAGCCACATGCTCAGCACTCAGTATTTGTTCAATAAATATCTATAGAAAACTTCACATAACTTGGAATT
Organism: Taxidea taxus jeffersonii; assembly: GCA_003697995.1. Taxonomy (NCBI): domain Eukaryota; kingdom Metazoa; phylum Chordata; class Mammalia; order Carnivora; family Mustelidae; genus Taxidea; species Taxidea taxus. The sequence continues at coordinate 63,441 of ML107921.1, read as the reverse complement.
GTAGAGAGAGCAGTCAATTTGATGGCAGAGAGGCAGCTAGAGAGTCAGTAACCTATCCTCTCTTTTTACAAGTGAGTAAACAGACTCAAAGACGTTGTGACTTAACCAAAGTGACACAATTTCTCTTTTTTTTTTTCAAATTTTATTGATTTATTTGACAGAGAGAGCACTAGTAGTCAGAGTGGCAGGCAGAAGGAGAGGAGGAAGCAGACTCCCCACTGAGCAGGGAGCCCGACATGGGGCTCCATCCTAGGACCCTGGGGTCATGACCTGAGCCGAAGGCAGACGCTTAACAGACTGAGCCACCAGATGCTCCAAGTGTCAACAATTTCTTGACCCATTTATTCACACCATGTTTATTGAGCACATACTCTATGCTTGATGGATGTGGTTACAGAGACCATTAAGACACATATCACTGCTATTGGAGAGCTTATAGTGCAAAGGGAGGAATATGCAATTAAACAGATAATTACAATACAGTGATGTAAGTGACAGGGCAGAGATGCAAGAAATAGTCTGCATATAGAAATGGGGACAAGCTTCCCAGAAAAGGAAATCTGAGCTACGTCTTGAAAGATAAATTGAGCCTGTCAATCAAAGAAGAGGGAGAGTCAGTTCAGGCAGAGGGAACAACATTTATGAAACCTTAAAACCATAAGAGCATACATAGAAGGATTGAGGAAAACTGAGTTAGTCCAATAGAGATATAAGGAAACTGGCAGAAGGTGGCTCAAGAGAAGGAGGCATGGACCCAGAAATTGAAAAGTGAGAATTTGGGCTTAGACCAGTGATCCTCAAACTTCACTGAATGTAAAAATCACCCAGGGGTCTTGTTAAAATGCAGATTCTGACACAATAGGTCTAGAAATTCTGAGTTTTTAACAATCTCCCAGGTGACATCAGTGCTCCTGGGCTCAGACTTCACCTTAAGAAAAAAAGCACAAGGAACCAGGCAGCCTGCAGAGGTGTTGTATAACGCAATGGTTCTCAAAGTGCACACCCCATATTTTTACCTCTCACACCAACCTACTGAATGAGAAACTCTATGGGAGGCCCAGTGCTCTGTATTTGTACAAGCCCTCCAGGTGATGCTGAAAATTTGCCCTGAAGTGTGAGCACCACCAAACTAGGACAATAACCAGATTTTCTTTGTAGAAATAAATCAGATAATAATCAGATTTGCTTTGTAGAAAGATGACTATGGTTAGGATCACTGGAACCTTGGTCTACCACTCCTTTCCATGACAACCCAAAAAAAAGTGGTTCACAGATCTCTAAGTTCAATATTTTAGATCCAAGAATATTCTGAGATTTCAAAATGACAGAGTTGTTAATGAGGAATAAATTTTCTCCCACTGCATTCAGAATCATCTTTATGATTATAAATAGCATGAATTACCCTGTGTTTGATGACATCTTTAAATGTTAGTAATTGAACTGCACATTTAATGACTATGAGTAGAGAATTAACACAAGCCTGTATTCAGAAGTCAAAGTTGACCTTACCCAATTAGTTTTGAAATTGTTTAGAAACAACTTGTGCATTTTTATTATATACCCTTAAGGTACATCTACAGCAGATAGGAGATGAAGAAGTGAAATATTTTATCTGAGTTTATGCTTAGACTCAGGGAAATTTTCTGATCATGATTTACCCTGGAACCATATCATTGGATCTGATTACCTTAAAAGAATCCAAATTTTGAAAAAACCACCCTGCCCAGGGTTCTCCCTCCTTTCACTGGAAGTAATATTGTGCAATGCTGAAGTAAGCAAAAGGGATTAAATGAATGAATGGATCAATGAATCAGTTAATTTATGGGAAGGCAAACAGATACGTGTGAACAAAGGAAAGAAGGAACAAATAAATAACACTAAATTAGAGAATATAGAAGACTAATTTTCTTATATGAGAGCCTAGGCTTTTATATGAGAGCCTCGGAAGGCTTTTAAAAATTTCATGCCAAGGCCTCACTCTGGATTAATTAAATCAAAATCTGTGCCATAAGACCCAAGCATCAATATTTTTTCCAAACTTCCCTGATATTTCTCAGGTACTAATCAAGTGTGGTATCCATTAAAGCCTAAAAGGCTTTAAGCTTCCATTCATAGTATTATTTATTTTTTCAAGTCTTTCGGAGTTTGTGGAGGCCTGGCCTCTCACATTCTAGCAGTCACTGTGGTCTATGTAAGTAAGACAGGAAGTTCAAACATCACTATGTTGCTAGAACCCAGGACTATATTAAAGTGGAAGAAGATGAGAACCAGACACAAAGATAGTAAATTAGAAGATCCTTGGGTGTTAAATTCCTCCCTGACAATACAGAAGGTGACAGTTCTCTAAAGGGAACCCAGAAGCACCTACAGGGTGCTGGTGGCCATGAAACCATGCCTCGCCAAAGCATTTGATTGCCCTTGCCCGGACCCACCCCAGGAGTCATTTTCCAGCTGATGAGGATGTGTGCTGTTTGCAGAAGCAGCAAGTGTGGGTGATGCACACCTGTTTTAATTGCTTCATGAAGCATTGTGAGATTTTTGTCGGAATCTAGAAATGACACAGAGGCTTCCATTCAGCTCTGGATATTACAGACAGGCCAGATGGAATCCTGTCGCCTATGTGATTGAGCACATTTTTCATGTGAAAGTAGAAACCAATGGATACGTCATCTGTAGGGTAATCTGGGAGGACATTTTTCTTCATTCTATCCAGTGGACCATGCAGAAACACCTGTTTCATATCTTGGAATCATTTGCAACTGCTCTCTAAGAAATAAATATTGTTGAAACAATATTATTAAGCCACTTTTTAAAATTCATATACTTGGGCACTGAAGAAAATATAAAATTCAAAGCTTGTCTCGCCATTTCCACCATAATGCTCAGAGTTTTGGCTAATTAAACATGCCTGTCCTCGCTTGTAGGCAAGTCTAACCAACTATCTGAGTTTGCTCAGGACTATAGGGCTTCCTGGGATGAGGGAATTTTAGTGCTAAAACCAGAAAAGGCTGGGGATACCTGGGACCAGTTGATCACATGACCTGAGACATTGAAAGGTTCAATGATTTCTCAGTCACATCACCTGGGGATAGAGTTCTTCCTGGATTTCTGCCCAGATGTTTAACGTATATTCACTTGAGCAAGTCGTGGCACTGTAAGGTACAATGGGGCCCATTTGTGGAAGTCATTCTGGAGCCAAAGACCACCCAAGGAGATATGTCATTCCATCACTTGAGAGTGACTGCGGGAAGCATGGCCATATGTATCCAGAGGGCCCAGGGCCCATTAGAGACAGATGCTTCTCTGAAAGAGCCATGAATAATTCTCTCATATTCCCACTCATGGCCACCCAAGGTTGGATTCAATGCCCAAGGTTGGATTCAATCTTATTTTCCATTATCTCAAAGAATACCAAAGAAAACTGAAGTTGAATTAACTTCAGTTTCAAAGTAGACACATACAGTATCACAATTTGCAACTGGTTTTGAAGAAACCAATAGGCCACATTTGAATCTGGTGATTGGGACAGCCCAGAATTCTGCATCCCTAACAGGCTCCAAGGTGACCCCCGGTGGCCCAGAGACCCCACACTGGATGGTAGGGCCCAGAGCTCAGAGGTTTGCCACTGGACTCGGAGCAGGACCATAGGAGTGTTCTCCCTCTTCCTTCTCCGTGCTTTCCAACAGAAGCAGCTATCTTTATTGATACAGAAATACCACATGAGAATTTGTTTGCAAATGTATTCCACTGCTTTAAAAAAAGAAGAAAGGGAGGAAGGAAGGAAGCAAGCCACAGCATTAAAAAAAATTTATGCCAGTATGAAAACAAGTAATTCTGCAGGAGCATGAAAAGAGCTCCCCACAAACAATGCCGCCGCCATGCACTGATGTTCCCTTCAGGTCGGCTGAGGACACTGACCCAGCCCGAACGTCTAGTGCCTCATCACCCACTTTCTGACAGAGCATGGTGCGAGCTCTGTGGCAGCAACGCCAAATCTGTAGTTTAATTAAAAAAGAAAAGGGAAAACAAACCTCTCTCCAAACATAGAACAACAAAAGAAAAGCCCTCATAGGGGATGGCCCCGTAGACCCCAACTAAATGATGAGTTTCATTTGTAGAATCTTCCAACCTGACCCACGTAAACAGGAACAAAAACAGATGGCTGGTAGGCTGGTACCCTGAGCCAATTTCAGGAGGGAGCCACTGGCGAGATGTAGGCTGTAGGTGGATGGGACCCAGTTTAATTAGGGAATGTTTCAAAATCAAAGCAGAATAGAACTGCTCCTGCAGAAGGGTCTCTTCGGAGCAGGGGGCCCATGAGAAGCCTTTTGTGTAAGTTTAAAGCATCCTTTATACAATCAGAAAACTTATTAAACTTGAGCATAGAACCACTTTGGGTTCAAAGACACCTAGGCATCTCTCACTAGAGCAATATTCCCTAAGATTTTATTTGATTTAATTATTCATAATGGGACTTAATGCTTTTTTTGTTACTACACTCATCTTTTAAAGGGCACTGCAAGGTAGACACTGAGACCAATAGCTCAGGACTGGAGAACGCATGTTGCCAACACACAGCTAAAAGTTGCCTGCAGTCTTCACCTCCCAGATGTGGGACAAAGGCAGTTCAGATGGAAATAAAGTGGTTAATGAAGAAAGATATGTATAGACAGGCAGGAACTGAGAGAATTATGAAAATTAATTTTCCATGAGGCCTGGAAATGAGATCTGCTTGCACAATTCTAGATCAGTGTCCGCTTGGGGAGGCAAATGAACTCAGCCACACATAGTGTGAAGGGAATTCAGGTTTGAAAACGAGGGATGATCCCCTCTCAGAACACAGCTTCTCTGAGCCTTATGGAAACCAGGGACAGGTGCTGTGGTCTACTTTATTATTTAAATTAGTTCTTGTGGCTACCAAGGTGAACTTGGGTCATTGCTTAGAGCTGAGATAACATGTCAGAAGGTCCCTGATAGCAGAGTTTGTACCTGTGGATGAGATGCTTACCAAAAAAAAATTAATTAATTAAAAAAATAAAATGGAATTCATTGTTAGTCATTTAAAATAAGGTTCTGACACAAAAGTATGCATTAAGAAGATCTGGGAGCAAAGGGCCTTCATGCCGCATGGCAGCGAGGATTAGGACCTGAGTAGCCACTCGCTTTACCACATTCGTGTGTCAGCTCACTGCAGTTTTGAGTTGGCTTGTCAGCCTGACCCCCATAGGCAGGTGACTCTGCCATCCCTGATAAAAAAAAAAAGAGAGAGAGAGAGAGAAGTTAATTATCAAAGGAATTATTTTTTCCCCTGGGATGACCCTGTGCTTTCCAGGTGACAGAGTTGACAGAAGACAGCACTCACTAATGTATTTCCATAAATAAGGAGAAAGCCACATGCCCAGGTGGCACTTTCTTGGAGGTACTTAATTTATTAAACAAATATTTATTGTTAAAGTATGAGGTGAATAAGACTGTGCTTTGTTTTGTGTTACTGTGGAATAGTCAAATAATTCTGATACATGGCTGGATTCCCCTCACTCCCTTTGGACTTACTCTCCTGCCTCTCCCATTGGTGGGGGGAGGGGAGCAAACATGAATGGAGGATGCCAACAGAGGGGGTGTTGTGAGCATGTTACCAGGGCAACTTGGGCTCCCGTCTGCCAGAGCCCTCTGGGGCATGGTAAGGAACATGCCTCAGCCTTGTCCTACCTTAAGGGCAAGGAAGGTAAGACATGTATATGTCACTTCCCACTGTCATTTGGTGAGAGGTCTTCACAGGGCATTAACTCCCAGCCTGCCTTGTGTGTGGTCTGGGCACACCCTCAGAGATTGGAGGAAGCCCTCAGACAGTCGGTAGCTGATGTTTGCCCTCAGAAGCTGCCAACTCGTAGGGAAGCAGTGAGTCCTGAGGGCATATGGGCAGGACCCCCATAACCCCCACTATAATACATGGTCACTGGCTATACTGAGTATAGTCTCATTGGGAAGATAATAATGAGTACATTTATTGAACGAATGTCTGTGTCTAAGTCCCTATATTTGGCATTTTCCATTTAACCTTCACAAGTGGATGAAGTTAAGTCATATTAGGATATCTATTATGTCGATAAGGAAACTGAGGCATGGAGGCATTAAACAATTGGACCACGTTTGCCCTAGGTAGTAAGTGGTAATTGTCATAGTCATCCAGACAGGATGGCTCCAGAGCCCACATTTGTAACAGCTTTTCTCCATTGCTTCTCTCTATGACTCATGAACAATTAAAAAGACCAATATGAGGCAACATAAGGGGATATCCTTGCATCAGAATGTAGTCTCAAGAGATGCCTTCTTTCTGGAGGCAATTGCATTTCATGGAGGACAAAGACATAATCCAAAGGAATATGTGCCTAATAATGGAACCACTAGCCCTGGCGACAATGATAGAGCTTTGAAGGGACTGGAGGACCTTCAGCACCGAAAGCTCAGTGTGGGTAATGACTCTGAGGGGAATATCACTTCCCCAGCCATGCACATTTGGAATAAAAAGCCTCTGACCCCTGCACTGAACTACAGTCCAATAATGCTGACCTTGGATGATCAGAAAAATGAGCAAAGTTATATGAAGAATGCTGTCCATCCCAGAACTCTTTATGACAACAAAATATCCAGCAGCAGGGGACTGCTCAAAACGCAGTATACCCAGACGGTGGGATACAATGCAGCTTGTACGCAGCTAAGGGAACACTCTAGAGACAATTCATGTACAAGCTCATTGGTTTCCAAAAACCTGTTGGGAAATTTACTTGTTTACAAACCCAGTTGGACACTATAAAAATGACTCTTAATGCCTTCTGTTTGTGGCAGGCAGAATTGGTATGCTTTTAGCTCCAAATCTTAGCTTTCTTTCATTCTTTGAACTTTGTAAATAAAAAATTTATCACAGGAAAATTTCTGTATTTACGGACATGAAGGAGATGTGCATAAAACTCCACTGGGTGAAAAGCCAGTTAAAAACAGCATTTTTGTTATGAGACCAATTTTGAAATTAGGTATACTCAGACACAAAGGGTGTCAGGCACGTAAATCAGAATGCTAACAGGTTATCACTGCCTGGTGAGACTCTGGGTGATTTTTGTTTTGTTTTCTCTTTCTATGTTTCTAATTTTTCTATCCTAAATGTATATTCATTCTTTCTCTTCCTCTCTCTCTCTCTCTCTCTCTCTCTCTCTCTCTGTGTTTATCTTGAGCAAGATTTAAGATTTTGGTAAAATATGGCAGCATGAGAAATTGGGGAATCTTCTCTCCTTTCTGCCACCAATATAGCAATCATAAGGAAGAGTTTGATATGAAGAGAGCCTGAGTCCCTGACTTGGTTCTGCCATTTGTTACCTTTATATCTTGACCTCTTGACCCTTTCACTCGTATCTACAAAATGAGGATGACAAGATGTCCCACTGGGTAAGTTATAATACACGACACTGGTTTGGGGGATTATCAGACTCTCTGGGAATGGTCTTCATTCAAGCACAGTGGGATGACAAGGAAACATGCTCTGAAAATTAAAAGGCACAGAAGGCATGAATGCTAGAAAGGGTACCTCTGGGATTTTTAGAGCAAGGGAAGATATTAGCACCCAAAGAGAGCCGTCAGTCAGTGAGGGGCGCTCCGGGAGGAAGAGCGCAGGCACCATGTTCCAATCAGCCCAACCAACAGCCTGGTTTTCAGCAGCTCCAGAATCGCTGGCTTGGGCTGCCCAGCTCACCGCTGTTGGAGAAATTTCCAGAATCTTCCTGAGATTTTCAGGAAATCTTCCTGAGGTTGAATCTCAAGAAGTGAGAGAATCTTCCTGGCATTTTCCCTTCTGAGCAAGGGGAGGCCTTTGTCGTGTTTGCGCCTCTTCTTGCGTTTTTGTTTTGTTTTGTTCCGTTCTGTTTTTTATCTGCGGTCATGCCTGCTGCTGCTGCTGCTGCTGTTCGTTTTTGTAATTGTTCTTCGAAGGCCTCAGGCGAGAAAGCTGTTCTAATTGTACAAATCACAGTGTCGCTGAATCACAGGAACCGTCCCAAGTAATCTGTGCAGCCATGTGACTGAACTTGCAGCCTAGCTGGGGGCACTTCCCGTCCTCCCATGAGGCCCGCGTCTGACGGACAGAAAGCGGCCGCCAAATGAGACGCGGGAACAGTTGTGTATCGTAAGTGCTGGAGATTCAATTCTGGGCAGTCAGAAGTCAGGCTGCCCTCAGCCACGTGGGACTGGCGGCGTGCTAAGGCAGACTCCCAAGCTGTACCCCATCTTGTTCAAATGAAGTGCTGGAGGCAGCTGGCGTAATGAGAGTTGATGTCTCATGGAACCAGCTAGTGCTGGGTTCAAATTATTCTCTGCCACTAGAGCTGTATGAACGAGGCAAGCTTTATGGAACTTGCTGAGTGGGTTCTTTTTTTTTTCTGTTGCTTTAGAATTCCAGTTAAAGCCCAGAGAGCAGACTGATCTCCCCCACGACCCATCCATGCAGGATCAAGAGATGACTCATAGCTCATCATCCCAAAATAAGTCACCCCCAATAAGGATACATTGAGGAGATTGATCAGAACACGGGTCTTTGGAGAACGTCGTATCTTGGTAGGAAGTTTCCCAGGAAAGGAAGCAAAAGGATTGCTATCCACTCCTTCAATCATTTAAGAAATTTGAACTGAGTCCCTAATGCGTTCTAAGCACAGTTCAAGGCTCTGGGGATACAGCAGTGAAGAGAAATTGCTAACCTTCAAGCCAGGGGAGGAGGGCTCCCTGAGCTGCTCTTGGGAAGATGTGGTTGTTAGGGAACGAGTGAAGGTCCATCTGTAGGTTCACCTATGTAAGGTGAGAGAGTATAGGACCAAAAATCTTCCAGGGGCAACCTGCAGTAATGCAGTGTTTGAGTTTTTCTGGAGGCTAAGTGAATTCTGTGGAGGACAGATGGGTGTGAATTGAAAGGCCCATGCTCAAGACCAGTAGCCCATGCTCATGCTCAAGACCCTTAAACTAGGAAAGAAGGAATTTGCCCTGGCACCTGCACTTTAGTGAACTCTTCTGGCCTTCCTCCAACCATTCTCCTGTCTTTCAGAGAAATTGGTTCATGACACCAGGGAGACATGCCCACCTTAAGGATATGCTCACCCAGAGACTATGCCTTCCTCTATCTAGACCATGACTTGGGTCCCTGAAACTGCAGAATTCTCCCCAATGGCCCCAAGATAGCTCTACTCCCAAAGGTCAGCCTCATCATTGTGTGTATATGCCTAGGCCCAAGGGCAGTTCAGGAGCTAGTTTTTTTGCTAGTGGATGTGAGAACAGGGCTGTATACACACGTATGCGCAAGACCCTTTGGGATAGCCATGAGTGAGAGAGAGAGAGGAGATCAATAGTGGGCTGAGGCCTTAAGCTTCAGGAGCCAGATTCTAGTATGAAATTCCAGGGAGTGTAAGAATTCTAGATACAAGTCTCCGTGGCCCTCTGGGTTATTAAGAAGGTGTGGTTGTTAGGGAATGAGGATAGAACACATTTTATTAAATAATTTCTAGCTTGACTTACAATTTTAAGACATACCTAAAGATTTACAAGTTGTGGGCTTCTGTTTATACTCTTGCCTTGGGCCCTATGAGTGTCAGAAGTGCCTCTATCCTTAAGGGCTGCCTGCCGGGTGAGACGACCCCTAGAAACAGGCTGAGAAGGGGAGTCATAAGTGGACAGAGAGAAGATTCATCTCCAAAGTCAAAGAGCACAGGTCAGAAGTCCCTGGTGCCAAAGGTAAGGATAAGAGTATGAGGAAAAGTTTAGGGGAGGTGAAGTGGGAGGAAATAAAGGGGTTAAGAGGTGTCATGGAAGAAACCATAAAGAACTGCCCAAAGCCTTCCATATATTTGGACATATGCCTTAACAGAGGGCATTGAATAGCCAAGAGAGAATCACAAACACAGCTCTGTAAAATGCACACACAGTCTACTCTCCTTCCTTTCCTTGCCTGGACCCTAGAGCAAGGGGAGCACAAGTGCTAAAATTATAAACCAGCATCTTTCCCCACTGTACTTTCCAGAGCCTAGGTTCAGCCCGGGCTTGGGTAGAGGAGGAGCTTTTACTCAGATGAGAGAGCGAAGTTGATTTAGATTTCACAGGACTTCTTAAAAATGTGAAGAGGAGGCTTTTTGAATATCTGAAATGAGCTTGGAAAGCTCTGGGATCAGCCAAGATATTCTCAGGGAGCGAGAAATGGTGGTTTGACATAGGGGGGTTGAATAGCAGTGGTGGGCAGGACGCAAGTAGCACTGATTATTGACTACCCCCTTCGATTCACACCATTCAGTTGATACTGACTTTTCTGACCTTCGGTTTCTTCATCGCCATTAAAATGAGAACATTTGAAAAAAATATTCTGAAGAATAGGGATAATACAAGTAACATTTCTAGCATGTTCCATGCATCTAGTGAGACAACTACTATAATTGTTGTTGTTATGAAGAGCATTGTTATTGAAATTCCATGCTAACAATATGGAGCTTCACTTTAGTTCTCTTTACCCACTCGTTTCCTGAGGGGCACTGAAACTCTTAGTAAACAGGAGTTTCTAGAAGGTCCCACCTTTGAATTTTGTAAGGCGTAAATGTGGCAGCATTCTAATGGAGAGTGATTGTCCCTGACAGGGATTTCAACACTGAATCAGTCAACAGCAAGAACAGTGAGAGAAGTTAATATTCATGGAGAACCTACTAAGTGTCAATGCTACAATGCTGGGTATTTTACAGATATTTTCACCATCTAATACAAGAACTAGGGCCATCTAGAACATGCCCTGAGCACCCCCAACACCCCAGCCAATTCTCTGAAAAGTGAAAGAGACCCAGAGAATGTTTCTGAAACTTCAAATCTGAAATCCTGGGAGCTGGGAGGTTACTGCTATGTAGAGGCTGCCTGGGAAGGCTTTCGACTTTCTGCAGCAAAGGCCAGTAAGAGCTCTTCAGAGAGCACTTACGGTGACAGGAAGGGAGGGACAATGTATGGAGAATGCACCTATGAGCCAGACCCACTTGAAAGCTCTGCGCATTGGGGAATCTTGCCCGATGAGGAGGATGGCTATTCACTCCTCCTCTGAAGTCTGCCGTTCTGGCCAAACTTGCACATTAAATTCGTGCTTCATTAGATAGTCAGTAATGAATTTTAGGGCAAGAAACCAGTGCCAGAGCGCTGGAACACAAGAACAGGCAACTGGTCAGAGATTTAATAAAGCTGTGAAACACCCCTAGGATAGTCCTGCCAGGAGTACTCTCTGGGCAAAAGACTCTTTTGGTTTGCCTCAGTGGGCGTCTGAGGTGGAACTGCCAGGACCAGTATTCCATCCTTCATGGTATGCGGAGAAGGATTTCAGGGAGGGTCTTTGTACCTGAGGGATTCAAATGGGTTCCTTCTGTGAGGACTGGAACACGTCCTCTGGGGAGCATTCCTACCACATGGTGTCTTGTCACCACAGGAACAGAAATGACAAAATGGCCTGGCAGACCACTCACAGAAAAAACAAAACATGCATACACCTGGAAAACCAAAAAGGGAAAGGATTCAACCAGCCCTATAATCAAGAAAACAAATTCCAGTAGCAACTGTTTCCCAGCAAACATTTCCTAAGTCCCTGCCTACCCCGTGCCAGGTTGTAAATCCTAAGAATTCAAAGATGAAAAGTCAAGTCCAGCCCTCAAGCGGCTCGCACTCTTTTGGTGAGAAAGACACGTTCATAGACGGGACCAGCACAAAGCCATAAGGCACAAGGGACAGGTTGACTTGTCCTATAAGGTGTCATAGGATACCTCACTTGAATCTGGAAGGTGTGGAAGAACTTCATTCACCAGGGGAGTGACCTCCGATTGGGGACTTGAGACAAGTGAAGGTTAACGTGGAGAAGATGGGGCAGGAGTAGGAGAGAGGGACAGGAAGCCAGAGAGGCACTCTGAATAGAGCGTGTGTCCTGCGTGCAGGCCCTGGAGGAGGAGAGTAGGGCTGGTGGTCCAGTATGGCTAGAGCCAAGGACCAGAAGCCTTAAGTGTTGAACAAGGAGCCCAAGGTACACAGTAGGTGGACCGTGGATGGCCTTTGACACCCAGCTAAGTCCAAGGCATTGGGACTCCTTCCGGGGAAACAGGGCTAAGTCTGGCGATGCCCAGAGCAAATTAGCATTTGAGAAGGATCACAGGTGTGCTGGGTGGAGAAAAGCTAAGAGGTCTGAACTAACAATAGGAATAATGGAATAAGTAGAAATACCTGTGATTAAGGAGGAGGCCTTATTCTGAGACCCATTTCCCCTGCCCCCGTGCACAACTTGAGACAAGGATTTGCTTGCAAGTGATTTATTTGGGATGTGGGTCCTGCGATATAATGAGGATGAGGACAAGACAAAAGGAAGGGAAGAGGACCAAGGAAAGATATGCTCACAACCAAGCCTCTGCTGTGGGCACTTGAGTGTGAAGGGGACATCTAGGAAACTGGGCTTTTTGTCCACCAACATGAATCTCTAATGGGTTCGCTCCCTGGCATTTCCTAGGCTAGAGGGGAATCTCCAGCAGTGAGATACAGGAGCTTGGGGAAAGAAGCCACTAGGGGACTGTCCACAAAAGCTGCAGGGGACCTCCAGGGTGGGCCGAGTGGCTATGGGTGACAGCAATGAGTCGTTTCTCTGCACAGAGCTACCACAACCAGATCTCCCAACCTCTCCGCATTTCTATGGAAATTTACACATGCCTGAGGTGTAAGCAGACTGTGAGTTTAGACTCAAGGAAAGTGGCAGAGTCCCTGGGGCATCAACCTAGCTCGCTGTGTCTCCATACAGATGCCCTGCCTGGATCTGAGCTGAACTAACAGCCCCTGATTTCCATAGGTGTCAAATATTCACTATAATTACTATTGCAAATATTTACTGACTGACAGGGTTCACATAGAAAATGCTTTGTAAAATAATTAATGTTGTAAGAGTAATGCAATTACTCGAATTTATTTCTTGAAACAGATCCAAAAGTACTAGAAATTATCACCTATAACAGGAAGGTGGTACAGTAGCCAGCAAGAAGCAGGTCATGTGGGTGCAAAATGGTTTTCACCAGACCTAAGCAGCCATCGGCACAAGACATAATGACCCAAAGCCAGATTATTGTCTCCTCATTTTAAAATAGTTGGTACTTCTAGGTGATTAGTGTGTATGTGAAATGGTTGAGATTATGCATTTTAGCATCATGAGACCAGATTCTGTTGCTTCCTGGCCGTGTGTCTTTGGGGATGCCTTCTCACTTCCCATTCAGTCTCAGATCATACAATTATAAAATGGAATAATCCCTTCCTCCATGTACAACATCTGGATCACAGTAGATCCCCGTGATAGCCAAGAGAATGAATGGAGAAAGATGTGCAAAAAGTATTGAGCACATAGTAAGAGAGCAAAAAATGTTAGCAATTATTATTGCTTTTGTGTTTTATAATAACCCCAAGCTATTTGACAGTCAGTCTCATTTCACTAGAATTCCTGCTGCTATCATTACTTGGTAAGTCATATAATAGCAAAGTAAGCTATCTTGCACAGAGTGCTAAATTTGGAGGGAGAAGACCTGGACCCAGGCCACGGTTCCATCTCTTACTGGCTGTTTGATCTTGAGCAAGTCACTTAACCTCTCTGAGCTTGGGAGTTCCATTGTCTATAAAATGAGATGACAATGCCTGGCCTCTCCACCTTGCAGGTAGGGAGCAGATTTAGAATAAGTTCTCTGAAAGCACTCATGAGCTGCAAAGTGCAGTGTAGATAAAAGCTTTTGTCATTTTCCTCTGATGTTACGTGGGATTTAAGACATTAAAACATTTGAGACACTAATTTCCATCCTTGGAGGCCTGCTCTGTTAAGGAAAGCACACTGAAGAACCTGCTGGTCACTGGAGGCCCACGGGAACTTTTAATGCTCTCCTTTGCTTGTGACAGTGCAGCCACTGGCCTTTCTGGACATGCTTTCTGGTAGCAGTGATGGAGTCTCCCATCAGCTCAGCAAGCCCTCTGGTCCAAGAATCTGCAAGGTGCCCATTCAGGGTTAGGTTCCAAGTGAAATTCCAGAGAACAGAGACTGGTGGATCGTTCTGAGCCACTCTGACACAGGCAGGCATAGCAGAGACCTGGGGTGCATGCTGAAATCTCCATCTTGCAATCTTTCCATCATCATAAGAAGGAAAGAGCTTGGAGAGGACTGTATTCCCATCTAGCAGATGTATCCGTGAATAGCTCACATTGGCAGTCCAAGAGCCAAAGCCTTGATAGCTGTGTGTTGTCCATTAAGTCACTTAACCTCTCTGAGCCTTTGAGTGTTGTAATCTAAATTGTGGGTAAGAATAGCTCATAGCATCATTCTAGCAATTATATGTGGTAACCGTACAGAGCCAGGCATGACATCTAGCATGGCCTTATTAACCCTTGTTTCTCTCTTCTTGCTCCCCATGGCCCCTCAACAATTAATAATCCAGGGGGAAAGTGGAGTCTGATTAGGCCAAAACAAAATAAAAAAAACTTTCATTGACATGGCAGGCAGTAGAGAATAGTGATCAAGAACATAGACCCTGGGGCAGATTTCTAGGGCTCAACTCCTAACTCTGAACATTACAAGCCACATGCTATCTCCAGCAAGCTAGTAACCCGTCTCCTCATCGGTAGAATAAGAAGAATAAGACCTGAGGTATGAAGATTAAATGAGTCCACATTTGTAAAGTGATTGGTGCCTGGCACAGTATAAGTGCCAGATGGGCACTCGTGAACTCAAGTCCAGTCTTGCCTGCCAGTCTTAGAGCAATGACATGAGCCATGTCTGCCCGGAAAATCTCTTGCAGAGAGGACCAGCACTTCAAAGGCATCATTTGGCCTCATTTCTTGACTGACAGCCTCAGAACCACAGATGCTGCCTCTCTGACCACCCCCCAGTGCTACATAAATCTTTATAGAACTGGATTGTAAAGAGCCAAGTATTGGAAAACTGAAAACCCTAATATCCCGATCGATTGCCTGAGAGTGGTTCAATGGCATTTCTTTAAGCTCTGTAGCATCATCCAGGACCCGCTGTAGTGGTCCTCTACCTCGGGCTCAGAAGGCAGAGGCCAATACCATCCTGCAGGTTGTCCCGGTGCCTCCCTGACTGCTGTCAGCTAGAACAGAATAAATGTTCCACGGAGTCAGGGTGTTCTCATTTAACGCCAGTGCAGGATCCAGCTGTGGGCACTTACTCCCTCTAGCATATCCCTGGATTGGCTGCATCTGATTGTGTGTTGGGGGGGCGGGGGGAGAAGGAGAAGGAGAGCCAAGAGGGAAGTAAGGTGCTGAGGGAGAGGAAATGCCACATCAGTTATAACCACACTACAGTCTGGGTCTGGGCCAAAAAAGGAAAATTAAAAACAACAAGAACAACAACAACAAAAAAACCTTTAAAGAACAAGCACTCAGCAAGAGGCTCGTGTTGGTCTCCTTTCCTTGGGTTCTGTGACTACAATTCAGAGTCTCTTCTCTCCTTGACTGACCACAGGTTAAAAAAAAATGGTGGGTAAAACCTCCTCCAAGGATAGCAGCTGTCCCTGGTCACGGTGTGTGCCTTCCAGGGCACCCAGCCACAGAGCAGGCTGAGTCCCGAGCTCCCCACCGAGACGGGCACAGAGCCCTTGGGAGTCTGAGCCCGGAGCCATCTGAGCCAGGCGAGAGGAAAGGTCTCCTAAATTCCATATCCAGCGGGTCGTTATCCTCACCCTGTCTTTTGTTTCCTCTCTTGGCGATCCTGAGCCAGTGTTGAGCAGGCGGTCTTCAGGCTTGTTTGGATTCCCGTGCACTCAGTTCTCGGCAGCCCTTAAAAGCCTGAGAGGAGGCAGTGGAGCCGCAGTGATTGAGGCCAGCTGCCCTGCACCCCCGCCAAGCCACGTGAGCCACCCTTCACCGTGCTGGATTCTGATTGCTGTGCTGCAGGGGTCCGATCGCCGCAGTCAGCAGAGAGGGCCGTGGGCGGGGTGGGGGTGGTGGTGGTGGTTAGGCTACGAGGTGGTCCGGGCCACTGTCCCCGCGGTCACGCCAGTCCAGGAAGTGTTCCTCCCGCAAAGCAGCTCTCATTCAGAGGCCACTCTGAGCTTTTCCAAAATGACAAAATCGCCTCAGGGAAAGAGAAGAAAGAATGTGTAAAAATGTCTTCTGAATGCTGGGTCTTTCATCAGCCTCTCAATTGCCTGGTACATTTGCTTGTTAGGCTCCTCTCGCCTCTCGTATTAGTCATTCCGGCGGCCCCCACGCAGGCTGCAATTTGGAACTCTCAGGGTGCAGTAGATGGTGAAAATGGCTATAATCCTTCGTCTCTCCCTGTGTCACATCTCTGGGCACTGTGACTTTATAGGTCAGCTCATGAAGAGAAAGCGTCTCTTTGCCCTGCCCTTGAATCTGGACTTGCCCTGGCTTGCTCTGGGGCCGGGAAGTAGAATGTTGTGGACATGACAGTGTGACATTTCCAAACTCTTGACCTCAAGAAATACTTTGCTTTCTCTCTCTCTCTCTCAGCCCTGCCCATCTGCCCGGTTACCAAGCCCAAGCTGGCCTGCTGGATGACAAAAGGCCATGGGGAACAAAGACAAACCATCCCAGCAGAGGCTTTCCTATACTGACCGGCCCCGGCTAACCCACCAGCTAACTACAGACACATAAGTGAGTCGTGCTGAGATGAGAGGGAAGCCCAGCCCCAAAGGCCAACCCCAGAGTCATAAGCCAAGTAAGTGTTTACTCTTTTAAGTCACTAAATATTGAGGTTGTTACAGAGCAAAAGCTCCTCATGTAGCGGTTATTTTTCCAAAATGACAAAATCACCTTAAAAGAGAAGAGGAAAAAGACATTTTAAAAAGGGTTTGGTGGGTGGGGGGGGGATATGCAGAGACTTTTTGAATGTTCCTTCCTCTAGCCTCAATAACCCGAGATAGACTTACTCTGAATCTCACCTGCCACGTTAGCAGCTTCCGTGGCCCCCAAGCATGTGCAGCTGCGAATTCCCGGGGCTTCTGCCGTGTAAAGAGGTTTCTCTTCACTAGGATCCCGAGTCCGGCCGACCCATTTCTGTTCCTGGGGAGGTGAAAGCCTACTGGGTGGACAGTTGATAAAATCCCACCTGTTTGTTTTATGGTAATTCCTCCTGTAAAGTGGTAAGTGGTGTGCTCGGAATATAAAGTAACTTTATTAACATAGAAAAACACCGTGTCAGCGATGCCTGGGTGGCTCAGTTGGTTAAGCGGCTGCCTTCGGCCCAGGTCATGATCCCAGCGTCCTGGGATCGAGTCCCATATCGGGCTCCCTGCCAAGCAAGGAGCCTGCTTCTCCCTCTGCCTCTGTCTGCCTGTGCTCTCTCTCTCTCTCTCTAACTAATAAATAAATAAAATCTTTAAAAAAAAAAAAGAAAAACACCGTGTCTTATCTCTGGGGCTGAAAAACTGAGAGGCTACAGAGACCATAAGTAGACTATCTCGAAAAGCAGCAGATTCCCGGGCTTGAGTGTGCGTGCGCGCGCGTATGTGTGTTTTTGTACGCCCCTTGCTGGTGGCGGTGGGGAACGGATGTTTATTTAGTGCCTGTTACGTGCCTGGCATATTCTAGGTCTCTGCTATTTTTGATAAAATCTCGCAACATCACCATGAGGTGTTTTGATTAGCACGGACTTGTAGGTGAGGACACCGAAGTCCCAGAAGGTTAAGTCGGTTGCCCCAAGTCACACAGCCAGCAAGTTGTAAAGCTATAGTTCGCCCTGGGCTGTCTGTCACACCTTGAGCTTGTTGAACTGTATCGTCCAAGTGGAAGGCTTCTAGATACAGATATCAGAAGTTCTACAAATATTTGGTTAGAATAGTTTTATTTCCCTATCTAAAAGACTATAATAAAAATCCATACACCCTAAATATGCTACATTCCAACATTTAATATATTAGAGAATACCATTATTTCATCATTTTAGGGTCTCCATATGTTTTTGATAGTACACACCTCAGAATAAAGCTGCCCTGATATATCTGGCACATGTTTGAGTATCTGTAGGGATCCCTGAGTGGCTCAGTTGGTTAAGCATCTGACTCTTGACGTTGGCTCACGTCGTGATCTCAGGGTTGTGAGATCCAGCCCCATCAGATGAGACTCTCCCTCTCCCTCCTCCTCCATACCCCCCAATTCATCCTAAGTAAATAAATAAATATATGTATCATATATATACATGTGTATGTATATATGCTATTGCTTGAGAGTATAAGAAATCTACATTGTTCTTTCTCTTTTTTTTTTACATATAGGCCCATGCGTATCAGCTTAAGTAAGTGAGCATGTGACCATGCATATGTATACCATCCTTTCTTTTTTAAACAATTTTTTGTATTTATTTATTTGAGAAAGCATGTAGGGAGAGGAGCAGAGGGAGGGAGACAAACAGACTCTGCACTGAGCATGGAGCCCAATGTAGGGCTCCATCTCACGACCCTGAGATCATGACCTGAACCGAAATCAGGAGTTGGATGCTTAACCTACTGAGCCACCCAGGCCCCCCAACACCAACTTTAGTTAAAACCAGGCTTGCTTGACCTGTGCTCAGATGTAATTCACTGCATAATTATTTGGGAACCCGTCATGATAAATCTGTATTATGGATGCTTTCAAACTTTTTTCTGAGAGTTTGGAGCACTTATGATAGAAGGGCAGGCATTGGTTGGGAAAGGAGAGCCAAGGTTAAGAGGGTCATATGGTGACAGTGTTGGAGTTACAGTTTCTGAGGGTCGACAGAATCACCATGATTGAGGTGATAGCTCATCACCAGGGTCCTGGCTACCAGCCAAGTGTTGGGGCCACAAAATTGGGAAGGGAGAGCTGCCCTCTGCCTGCAACGTGGGCCTGGACCACCTCTTGCCTAGGGGAATCCTCCCTCACTGGACCATTGCCACCCTCCCCACCTTCCCTGTGGGAAGAAAGGAAAAAGTACAAAACAGTCATGACTGTGTTGCATAGAAAGGGGAAAGTTGCCTTCCTTGTCAGAGCAGAAGAACCCTGGCTAAGTGAGATAGAAGGCCGGGTCTGGCTCTCCCAACTTTTGAGGCAATGGGTGATTCAGCTTTGAGACAAAAATGTCCAACTATTCCTCTTCCAAGCTTCTTTAACATTTAACTAAAGCCTCTTCTGGGATTGAAAAGCAAGCTATTTACAAAAAATAAAACAACAAAAGAATCTGCTTCTATTTGAGTACTTTTGTGAATCCAGACTCTGCTAACAAAAAAAATAGTAATAATCAGAAACAAAGTCAATGAAATTAGTAAAGTTGGTCTTTGTTTGCAAATACTGTAGTATGAAGAGCATCTGTTATAGGATCTGACAGATCTAGGCTTGAAGCAGCTTTGCCACTTACAAGCTGTATGAGTTTGAGCAAGCAACTTCTTGAAACTCAGATTTCTAATCTGTGAAACTGTGGCTAATACCAATTCACAGAGTTATTCAGAGAAGTTAATGAGATAAATATGTGAAATTTCCTAGCACAACAAAGAGGTGACAAATAGATCCATTTATTCCATTTTCATCCCTAGGGCCCTCTCCACCATAGCACTTGATATGCCATCTTATTTTCCTCCTACTCAACAAAATCTATAAGTCTGATGAACTAAATCCATTCTGGGTTGTCAGTGATGCTCGATGATTTTAATTTTCACAAAGGTCTGGGGCTGAAATTGGATAATTTCAGAATCAGATACTCGGAAAGTCAGACATTATTTTGGACAGGGAGACCTTCCTGACATCCCTGAAATCACTCATCTATCTAGTTAGTGAGCAAAATCACCCGCCATATTGGTTGGTGACCTTCAAAATGATCTTCGGGTATGTTTTACCCAGGGGTTGTACCACACATCCCACTAAGGGATAGGGAGAAAATATTGAGCCCTTTGTTTATCTTAAAAAGTAAGAAAGAAATTAAGCTTTCCTAATAACATGTAGGTTGGTACTAGCAGCATCCGTGGGCTTTTATGTCAAAATGTCATATGCAGAGAAGAGTCTGATTTCTGCAACACAATGACCCATTTTCTCATTCTTTTCTTTCACTCTTTACCTGGCTGGTGATTCAAACCTCATTCTAAAAGACAAACCATTAGTTGGCCTGACAGTTAAGAGTTCTGCAGTTTTCCATTAACATATTCCACTGGACATGGGATGAATGAAACTCCATGGAGAATATCTTGGATTCAGATTCATTCTTCCACTGTATGGAAGCAATCTAAATTTCCCATTGATTTTTTTTTTTTTATGTAGTGTTCCATGACTCATTATAACACCCCGTGCTCCATGCAATCCATGCCCTCTTTAATAACCATCCAGGCTCACCCATTCCCCTCCCCCATCCCTTCTAAAAACACTCTGTTTCCTGGACTCCATAGTCTCTCATGGTTCATCTCCCACTCCAATTTCTCCTCCCTCATTTTTCCCTTCTCCTCATGTCCTCCATGCTATTCCTTATGTTCCACAAGTAAGTGAAACCATATGATAATTGACTTTCTCTGTTTGACTTATTTCACTCAGCATAATCTCCACTATTCCCATCCAAGTTGATGCAAAAGTTGGGTGTTCATCCTTTCTGAGGGCTCCAAACTCTCAAAAAAATGTTTGAAATAATCTACAATTCAGATTTATCATGATGGGTTCCCAAATAATTGTGCAATGAATTAGATGTGGGCACAGGCCAAGCCTGGTATTTAATTAAAAATGGTGTTGGGGTGCCTGGGTGGCTCAGTAGGCTGTATCCAACTCCTGATTTCGGTTCAGGTCATAATCTCAGGGTCGTGAGATGAAGCCCTACATTGGGCTCCATGTTCAGGGCAGAGTCTGTTTGTCCCCCTCCTTCTGCTCCTCTCCCTCCCTACACTTACTCTTTCTCAAATAAATAAATAGATAAATAAATTGTTTTTTAAAAAAGGATGGTGTATATATGCATGGTCACATGCTCACTTAAGCTGATATGTATGGGCCTATATGTAAGAAAAAAGAAGAGAAAGAACAATGTAGATTTCTTACACTCTCAAGCAATAGAATATATACATACACATATATATCATACATATATTTATTTACTTAGGACAAGTTGGGGGGCATGGGGAGGAGAGGGAGAGAGAGAGTCTCACCTGATGGGGCTGGATCTCACAACCCTGAGACCATGATGTGAGCCAACGTCAAGAGTCAGATGCTTAACCGACTGAGCCACTCAGGCATCCCTACAGATACTCAAATATGTGCCAGATATATCAGGGCAGCTTTATTCTGAGGTGTGTACTATCAAAAACATATGGAGACCCTAAAATGATGACATAATGGTGTTCTCTAATATGTTGGAATGTAGCATATTTAGGGTATATATGGATTTTTATTATAGTCTTTTTAGATAGGGAAATAAAAGATTAACCAAAGAACAGATCTTAACTCTAGAGAACAAACTGCTGGTTACCAGAGGGGAGACGGGTCAGGGGCTGGGTGAAGTAAGTGATGGGGATGAAGGAGTCCACTTGTCTTGATGAGCACTGGGTGATGTAGGGAATCGATGAACCACGATATTGTATACCTGAAACTAATTTAAAAAAAAAAA